>JASDQU010215076.1:0-13400 GCA_032191745.1 Picea mariana
AACTCAGGGGGAGAAGCCCTACCCTTTTCCATTGATGTCAAAGGGGGAGATAAATTGGGATCATGATGATAGGGGGAGAATGAGTGTTGCCGTAAATGACAAAGGGGGAGATTTTTGGAAGATTGGTTGTTGTCATTGATGTCAACCCTAGTCATGGGTTTTGTACCGCAAGATTGATGAAAGTATTTGGACATGAAGGACAATGCACATGTAGATACAACACCCATGGATGGATATTATACATCATGTTATTTCCGGTGGTATGTGGCATGTCATGTGGATCCTCATGGTTGAGGAGAAATGAATTTTTGAAGATGACAAAGTGAATTGAAGAAGGAAGTACATGTAGGCCCTGAAGATAATTAAAGAACATAATTACAAAATAAGAAAGTGCCAGGTCGGCCCTAATGTTAAAAGGAAGTGACATAAATGGTATAAATAAATATAATTATACATTCATTTGAAACACAATTCGAATTTCATAGGAAATCAAAAGTAAAGAAGGCCGGATTTCAAGGGAGGACGAAGTCTTTTGGTGATGTGTTCTAAGGTATGTTATTTTCAGGTCATCTTACCATTTTCGCTATAACTTTTTTTTCTAGAATGATTTATATGGTGAAATTGATATGGTATTGAGAATCCATATCAAGGTACATGTGGTAAAATTTTCAGCTCTTGATTCACTATAATTATGGAGATACACTCTGTGGAAGATAGAGTTTTTGACCAGTCCTGAAGCTAGTCAATAATTAGGTGTTCCGGGTAAAATAGTCATAACTTCTTCATAGAGAATCAAAATCAAGTGGGACAAATTGAATTGGAAATATTACGGACTTTAGTTTCTTTTGTGGGATTTTCATAATCTGATGTTAAATATTGAGCACGGGGCATTCTGTACAAGTTTAGTCTCCTGAATAAACCAGAATTGAACAAAGTCTACCATTATCTCTATAACTTCTTTTTGGGTGGAAGGAAGGGGCAAGGATGGAGAGTTAAATAATCTCTTGATATTGGAGGATTTTATCTTCCTCGTGTAGGTTTATCCCTCCCTTTACATTTGGAAGTTGTAGCTACCTTTGGATGTCATTACTTCCCTTGAACAATAACTATTGATTATTTCTCATATATTGGGCATGGTGTATTGTGGTGTATTGGTGTAACTCTTATACTATTGTTCATTGTTCATTGGATATAGTTGAATGGTTTAAGTATAAGTTGAATTTTTTTTTAAATTGTACTTGATACTGATTCACCCCCCTCTCAGTATCAACAAATACATCTAACTACCATAGTGGGTCTTTATTTAATAATATAGTGGAACTAGTCCACCTTAAATTGAATGACCTTTACTATTATCACTATGGGCCCTCCATCGCAACCACCCTTCCCCCCATTACCTCCCCATCTACACTTCATTCCAAATATATGAATATAAAATCACCACACAATATATAGAGAAGAATATAGAAATCCCACTTTATTATTATGAAAACCCTTGAGATAGGGTAACACCAGACAATCAATCATTTTAAGGAAGGGATCCACTGATCACTTTCTTCTTTGAGAGGGAAACCTCCTAATGATCTTACGCTCCAAATACAATACTCATCAACATGCCCATTACATTGCTTACACCCCTTTATATAATATTACATACCACCTAAGAACATTCTATACCAAGAGGAACCTTCTAGTAGGTGGAACCTTCTAGTAATCCCTCTTACATTTATTGTGTTCACACTAGAAATTATTTATTAAAATTGGCATCGATACATATCTACTATTATTCCCAATGGGTACCTCCCTAGGTACCATATATTATCCCCCAAGCTACACTACATTTCATCCCCTTTAGGAAAGTGTTGTCTTCAACGCTTGTTATGAGAAAGTACAACCATATACCAAGGTCCCATGGATAGGTGTGGATCATAATGCTGAAGTAGGTTGGAGAACTAGTGTCCTTTGTAGAAGTGATAGCCACCCTATTGAACTAGTCCAAACTCCACTTTAAACCTGAGTCTTGTGTCTAAGTGCTCATGTGAACTCCTCGCTAAATATATCGAAACTCAATAGTCAGCTGAAAATAATGCTCTAAAGGTCTACACTGGTCATGTGGATCCACATATGTAGATCCGACCAAAAAATAATACACTAGGACTAGAGAATAAGAAAAATGAAAAAAGAGTATTGATAGAAGGCTCTTGACCAATCTTCAAGATGTGTTCTACACAAGGTGGAGTAGAGTCATCAAATAGAATATGAAAGTGGTTTTCATCCCATAAATGACAACTATCCATACACCAATCATCACAATCGGCCTCGAAATCATACCAAGTATATCTTTCTTGATTATATTTTGTCGTGATTTAAATGTGTATGTTATCCTTATTACATTGTGTCTTCCTTGTAAGTTTGATAGCTTGAATCTTTGTTTTCATGTTGTCACTATAAACGAAGAATGTTTTCTAGGCCCATGAGGATTTGAGAGACATTTTTTATATCACTCTGCATATCCATTGGAAACATTACATATAATATACCAAAATAAATATCTAAAAATTATGTATCCAATGGAACTAATTTTGCACCAATCTAAGCACCATGTTAAAAGTTATGAGCTCTACAATTTTGTGGTCGTCATGAAAAAACCCCAAAACGTTGTTGATTTTAAATCTGCTATATCTTCACTTCTAGAGCTCCGATTCATACGCTATTTTTTTTTTTAAATTGGACAATTTTGCGAGAGGAATTCAGATTTACAATATTTTTTGGTGAATGCAACACCAATTGCTATAGAAACGGGAAAAATCACACGTTCATTCTCATAAAAACCATGAAAATTTGTTGATTTTAAATTAGTGATATCTTACTGATCCAGATTATTTTTGGCATGAAATAAGAGTGGAGGTATAATAAAGAAATGTACAAAGATATCTCGGATATCCAATAATATAACAAAAATGTATCAGAGATACAACCATAAACACAAAGATATAGTAATACACAATTTTCTATTAATGAACGAAAATGTACAAAGACTGTAAAAATACAGAGTGAAAGATCTGCTAGAATGGTGGTAGCTTATCTCTGAGAAGATATGTGGCAACTAATCGCATTAGCAAGAAGACAATTTTACAATGAGGCTCCAAAGGCCCTGTTTATCATAAATAAAATCCAAAACCCTAACCCCGGAAGATGAAAAGCCAATAGTTTTGTGGACCCCGTTTTGGGTAGTTTGTTGTATCAACTTCCCGGGGGCGTAACTTTGGCATACGATCTCCGTTTTGGGTACACGATAGCTTGTTGGAAATGTATCATCGAGGAGATTCATTTTTGTGTCTAAATAAGAGACTTCATCTATTATTGAGAAGCTATATCCTTAAAAACCTTAATTTAGGCTCTCAAAATGGCCCTGGAAGTTAAAAATTGCTAAAAATAGTAAATTACCAAAATTAATAGAAAATTGTTTTGAGCCAGTTGAAAAAGGTGGGTGGCCACTGATATCCACCTGGATCAACCCTCCCTCCTTAGGAATTAATGGTATTCATTTATTTCAATTCTCGGGGGAGAGGAAAAAGCGTTTGATGAATCTGCATCTTGATGAGTTGCTTGCCTTGTTGGAGAAGTTGAACTGCTTAGCTTGTTGAAGGTCATCAAAAACCTGTGGTTGGAAGGGTTGGACCTTTTTAACCAATCTAGCCACATGAGACGCCTGTGTGCAGAAGGAATTTTTGTGCTTTGTTGCAATATTTTCAACCTTCTTCTATTGGATAGAAGGTGCTTGGTCCGAGACTGTAGTGGTTGCAGTATCCTTATGTTCACCTTTAGAACATATTGTGAAGAAGCTGAATTTTGTAGTATGAGATACTACCTTGCGACATTTTTTAGGTAAGACAGTAGTTAGAACTACCTTTAGTATTCTGTAGAGATGACCCCCAAAGTAACAATGACACTACGAGGTCGAGACTCATAAACAACATGGTGCTTCCACATATATGGTTGGCCCAAAAGAACATCACAGGCATCCAGTGGGGAAACATCACATAATACCTCATCTTTGAAGGGTTGGATTCCATATGAAAATCGACACTACTAGCTGACACAAAGATCCTGTCCCTGGCGAAGCCACCCAATGTTGTATGGCAACGAGTGTGGTGTTGTCGATGATCCCAACTGTTTGAAAACCTCTGCTGAGATGAATTTCTTATGGCTTCTTCTATCAACAATAAAATTCATCGAGGTCCCCTTCACCCACATCTGTGAATGAAAAATGTGCTCCCCCTCTTCAGGATCTGTTGGTTCTTCTAGTTGAATTTTTGTGGTCGTGACAATAACAGTGGGGTCTGTGTCGATGATCTGTCTTTTACCAGTATTTTTAGAATCAGATTATGAATCAAGTTTCGGTTCCTTGTCTTTGATCTCAGCCACCAATGACTGTTTTGAGCGACATTCATCGGTGTTGTGCTAGGGTCTTTTGTGAAAATTGCACCATTTTCCAGTGTCCTTCTTCGTCTTCCCATGATCCTTCTTTTATTGTGGATTAGACTATTTTTCAGGAAGTTGATTATTAGGGTCATCTTTATCATACTTTGGTTGTTGCGGATTTGCAGATCCAAACTCCCATTTGTTCTGGTGCCTAAATTTATGCTCATTTTTAATAGCATATCGATACACAACACCGAGTGATGAAATATCCAGAAAATCCATTTCAGTTTGGATGTATCTGTGTAGAGCCCCATGGTATTTCAGAACCAAATTTCATTTGGAGTCTTTGATACCCAGCTTGGTGCGTAAGGTATGGAAGGTATTGGTGAACTATGGAACTGCTTGGCCCCTCTCTTGTCACAGTGTGGTCCATCTCATATATTGCTCCTCATATTTTCCAACAGGGTAATATTGTTCCTTTACTGCATCCACAAAAAAATCCCAAGTGGGATCAACCCCATATATTCCAAACTCTTCTGTGGAACTTTTCTCCCAGTAAGTTTTCCACTAATGTTTGACATGGGGGAAATATTTAAAAAGTGTGAAGGTGATCATTTCCCTATCTGAAAAATGGTGAACAGAGAAATAACCTTCTAACAGATTTAACCATTTGTCTAAGGCATCTGCATCTATCTGACCTTCAGATACGGGAATATCAAAATTAACTTGTACCTTGAAAGGAGAGGTGCTTCCAAAGTGGTTGTTTGATGAATATGCACCTGTTGCTATCGGCAAGAATTGAAGGATGTGGGAAAAAATCTCCATCATTTCGTCCCTCTGTCGCGTGAGAGCTTGATCAAGCAACAGATTGATAGAATCGTCTGATTCGTCGTTTTTCTTTTCTTCCCCCATGGAGGTTTTCTTGGGAGTTTAAGAGTGATTTTATTCAATAGAGACAAGCTCGAGACCCAAATTTATATACTTGGACCTCCTCGGGAACATGCACTGAAAAAAACTATCAAGAGCAGTCTGCTCTGATACCACTAATCTGGATTATTTTCGACACGAAATAAGAGCGGAGATATAATAAATAAATTTACATAGGTATATAGGATATCCAATAATATAACAGAAATGTATCATAGATGAAACCATAAACACAAAGATACAGTAATACACAATTTTCTATTAAGGAGCGAAAATGTACAAAGACTGTAAAAATACAGAGTGAAAGATTCGCTAGAATGGTGGGAGCTTATCTCTGAGAAGAGATGTGATGGCTACTCACATTCTAAAGAAGATGATTTTACAATGGGGCTCCAAATTCATTTTTTATCATAAAGAAAATCCAAAACCCTAACCCCGGAAGATGAAAATCCAACAGTTTTGTGGACCCCGTTTTCGGTAGTTTGGTGTATCAACTTCTCGGGGGCATAACTTTGGCATACGATCTTATTTTGGGGTGCACGATAGCTTGTTGGAAAGGTATCATCAAGGATATTCATTTTTTGGGTTCAATCAGAGACTTTGGCTATCATTGAGAAGCTCGATCCTAAAAAACCTTCATTTAGGCCCTCAAAATGGCCCCGCAAGTTAAAAACTGCTAAAAATAGTATATTACCAAAATTAATAGAAAACTGTTTTGAGCCAATTGGAAAAGGTGGGTGGCCAATGATATCCACCTAGATCACTTACTGCCACGAACTCTGATTTAGACGATTTTTTTTTAAAGTGGTTTTTTTACTGAGATAAACTCAAATATACAACCCATTTTATCAATTTTTTCATAAAAATATAAAAGAATTGACCCAAGTGTCATGGCCCTCTTTTTCTTCTTCGTTTGAAAACTTGAAAAATAGAAAATAAATCCCTTTTTAGCGGCTAAATAAAGTGCTCCAGTACCACTTTTTAAGTTCTAAAGATTTGAATATAAAATCACCACACAAGATACAAAGAAGAATATAGAAATCCCACTTTATTATTATGAAAACCCTTGAGGTAGGGAAACACCATATAATTGATCATTTTAAGGAAGCGATCCACTCCTAATCACTTTCCTCTTCAAGGGGTAAACCTCCCAATGATCTACGCTCCAAATACAATACTCGTCAACATTTTGTGTACCCGATATTATCTCCCTAGCTACACTACGAAAGAAAATCTTTGATTTTTTTTTGAAAGTTGGTTATCCCCTCATATGAAAAGCATTTTCTTGTTGTTGGATGTGCACTTAGTGCACAATGTAGTTTTATTTCATTGTTCAATTAAGTTTCTATTCAAAGTGATAAAATCTTGAGAATTGTATATTTGTGCACTATTTGTGGGTGATCTCAACTTGAACATTAACATGAACTCGATCTCAAGATGAATATGAACATGGAATAATTTTTTTATATTTCCATCAAGTTCCAATCGAGCTTGTAAATGAAACTAATGACCATGTTGAAATTTTTCTAAGTATAACAAACAAGATATTCTATAGTATATTTGATTTGTCAATTGAATATTCCTATTTCCATAAGACACCAATTGAATACTAGAGTGTGCATCTTGTGAATATGCACTCATTAAAAATTAACATTTGGTATTTTGAATGAAGTTTTTTTTTTTGATGAAATTGATCAAAAAAGATAATGATGAAAACATGTATAGCACTATTGCTTGATGGATTTTCATTATATAAATAATTTGAAAATTATTTGGAGCCATGAAATGAGTTAGATGAGATTGCTACTTGAAAATGATTCAAAATTTTCATCTGGGACTCATTTGGAGACAGGTATGTAGTTATCCTCGTGATGATATTTTTTTTATAACACAACACCTTAAAAAAATGATAAAAGTCAATGATTATAGTCCACTTCAAGGGGGAAACCTCCTTTTACAATATATCCAATTCAAAATACAATATGAGATGAGATAAGATGATCCTAAGACTAGGTATCCTTGGTATATATATAGGAGACAAAGGGTAGATGTAACATTCATAGACACCACAACAGGCCGGGCACGTTGCTGCCAGATCGCCCTTCAAGATGCTTGAATTCTAGTCTATGACTTATCCATCACAAAGAAACCCAAGAATGTGCTTCTTAAGCCAAATCAAACTTCTGATTCCAAAAAAATAACTAAATAAGCATGAAATAACACATGCATTCATCAAGATTCATATTAAACATATAAATAAGAACAATATGCCATGCACATTAGTAACCAACAAGAAGGTACATCATTAATTCATATCTCAGAGATAATAATCAATACATAGCAGAAAAAACTATGTATAAGTAGAGAAACATCAGGTAAAAAAGAACTTATCTTTAACAAAACTAGTCACCAACTAGCTACAGACCAAGGACATTCCACTCAACCTTAGACGTTGTTGTTCCAAGTCACAACAGTAGGTCACTCCTGAGCCAAGGCTATGAATCCACAAGGATGGGTTCCAGAGCGACACTTAGTTTTCCAACCCAACCAACACTCAAGCTCTAAAATGTTTCTCAACACACAACAATCCAAATTTCATCATCTCTTTTGTCCCAGCCTACAAAAACCAAGAGAATGAAACCCCTTCACTACCACTTAGTCCATTGGGTTTCCCACCTCCTTCCAGAGCTCCAATGCATCTAGTCAAGAATCTCAATTTTGGAACTCTCAGGAATCATAGCTGTGACAAGGTTTATAAAAATGTCAATCCATCCATGCACTTAGACATCCCTTCATTGCTGGAATAATCAATAGTACTTACATCCAATAAAAAATGGCTCTTATATTCCCTTAATTCATTTCACATTCCCATACCAAGAGAAATAATGAATGAGGAACCCCCAAGACTATCAATAACTATTGATTAATGAGTGAATGAGTGATTAACCCCCAAGACAATCAAGAACATGGATTTTGTATCAAATCACCCCAAGTCCAGTGTGGTCTCCCCAAGATACTCATGTGCCCCCTCATATTCCCCCAACACAACCATGGGTACATCCTATAGCTAGTGATGTACTTTTATTATTACAAGTTCAAAGCATTATTGTCTCTAGGAACTCTAGCCCATTTCAGTTTTATAGGCACCCCATCCCTTCATCAAATAAAAAAAAAACAATATTAAAATGGGGACTCAAAACCAAGGTATTGCATTCCCCTCCCCCTTATTTTGGCACTATCCTCAGTGCATATACAAAACATAAATAATTATTTCAAAAATATTCAAAAATTCATGGGTACTCTACCTACATGGCATCTTCATGCTCCCAAGTAGCATCTTCAGGACTGTAGTAGTTCCACTAAAATTTTGCTAGTTATATGACTCCATTATGGAGAACTTTGAGTTTTCTTTCCAATATGCACACCGACTGGACCTAAAATTCTCCCTCTGATTCCACCTTAATCAAATGAAATTAAATAACATGGTTAGGATCATGAAAATACTTTTTCAACAAAGAGACATGAAATACATTATGCACATTCATGGAAGCAGGAAATGCAAGAATGTATGTAATTGGCCCTATTCTATCCAATATCTCAAATGGACCAAACAATTTGGATGCTAACTTTGTAAAGCTACCCAACTTTAATGATCTCTTCTTGGGATTCACTTTCAAAAGCACATGATATCCTACTTTAAATTCTCTAGTTGTCATGTTATTATATGCGTAACTCTTCTATCTATATTGTGTTTCCTTCAAATTTTGTTTAATTCTAACCATCTAGTCTTCCATATTCTTGAGTAATTCCAGCCCAAGTACTACTTTGTCTGATGGGTCATCCCAACTCACTGGAGTATTTCATTTTATACCATACAAAGATTCAAATGGGATCATCTTCAATGAAGCTTGATACCCATTGTAGGAAAACTCAACCAAATGCAGGTAATCTTCCCACTTAGATGGATTATCTATCGCATACATTCTCAACATATATTCAATTACTTGGTTGACCCTCTCTATCTTCCCATCTGACTGTGAATGGTATGTTGTTATAAAGTTCATATTTGTACCAAATCCTTTAAATAATCCCCTCCAAAAGTTTGAATTAAACTTTGTATGTCTGTCTGACACAACTACCTTAGGTATTCCATGTAACCTAGCAATCTCCCTCATGTAAATGTATGCAATATGAGTTGTTGTATGAGTCATTTTCACATGGACGAAATGAGCATCTTTTGTCATTTTATCAACAACTAACATTATTGAATCATCCTACCTTGTTATCCTAGGAAACTTAGTAATAAAACCGATGGTTACCACTTCCCATTTCTTCTATGTAATTGGCAATGGTTGCAACAAACATGTTGGGTGTCTATGTTCATATTTCACTCTCTAACATTCCACACATATGGAAACATAAGAAACAACATCTTTCTTCATTCCAAGCCAAAAGAATTGGTTTCTTATTGCTGCAATTTTTTGTGGTAACCAAGATGTATGACACATGGAACCTTATGCATTTCCTTTAATACCAAGTTCCTAGGTTCTCCAGGACTAGGAACATAAATTCTATTCTTATTCCTAAGTACTTTGTCTTTTTTAATGTCATACTCTTTGAATTTCTATTGTGCATTCACTTGTTGTAAACTCTCTTTCACCTGTAGGTAATGTTGGTATGTAACAAAAACATCCAAAAATTTTATCTTTAAATATGACTGATGCATACTAACGGTTGTAGTTTGCATAAAATGCACCCTTCTGTTGAGTGGATCAGTCACTTTGTTTTCCTTTACCTTGATATGTTTGATGTCAAAGTCATACTGACTTAAAAATTACATTCATGTCGTCTATCTGGGATTCAAATTCGATTGTTCAAAAAGGTACTTTAGACCACTATGGCTTGTCTTTAGTTCAAATTTCTTCCCCATTAAATTATGCCTCCACATTTTCAAGGCATGAACTATGGAAGAAAGCTCCAGATCATGTGTATCATATTTCCTCTCATGTTCTTTAAGCTTTCTAAACTCATAAATAATGACATGTCAATTTTGAGTCAGGACTCCACCAAGTCCTTCTTTTAATGTATCTATACAAACCACGAAATTATCATTTGGGTTAACAATATTTAAAATAGGTGCACTAGTAAGTAATTATTTCAACAAGTTAAAATTATCTTCACACTATGTTGTCCATGCAAACTTAGTTCCCTTATTTTGTAAATAAGTGATGGGATGAGTAATCTTAGAGAACCCTTCTATAAGCCTTTTTTGTAGTATCCGGATAAATCCATAAAAGATCTAACTTCTTAAACATTCTTTGGTGTTGGTCATCCTCTAATAGATTCTATCTTCTCTGGATCTACTATTGTTCCTTGTTCTAAAATAATGTGCCCCAAATAATGGATTCGTTCTTGGTAAAAAAAAATTACTTAGCTGGAATACAACTAATATTCCCTCGGTACTGGTAGCACCAACCTTAAGTGATGTTCATGTTCTTCCTCATACTTAGAATAGATAAGCATGTCATCCAAAAATACAATGACAAACTTATCCAAATAATTTCTAAATATGCCATTGATTAAGCACATAATGGCAGTTGGTGCATTGGTCAGTCCAAATGGCACCACTACAAATTCATAATGTGCGTACCTGGTTCTAAAGGTTGTCTTACCGATGTATTCTTCCTTGATTCTTACCTGATGGTATCTATATCTCAAGTATATCTTTGAAAATATCTTTTCTCCTCCTAGTTGATCAAAGATATCATCAATTCTTAGTAGAGGGTATTTGTTCTCTACAGTGTATTTATTCATCTATATGAATTCAATACATAACCCCAATGTTCCATCCTTCTTTTTAACAAAGAGTATTGGTGCTCCTCGAGGTGAAACACTTGGGCCTGTGTACCCTTTCTTCAACAATTCTTCCAGTTGCATTTAGAATTCCTTTAATTCTGGTGTACTCATTTTGATACTAGGGAAGCTCCTCCTACTAAGCCAATAGATGAATCTATCTTCCTCTTTAGTGGAAATTTGGGTATTTCTTGGAATACATCTTCAAATTATTTCCATACTGAAAAATATTCAAGGATTGGTCCTCTTGTATTTTATTGCTCCTCCACATTAGTTTCATACAATTGACATCCTTTCCTAAATCATCTCTTCATATGTAAGGATAAACTTTGCCTTATAGAAATGGGTCTCGAGATTCCTTTCACAATGCTATGTTTTCCTTCTCCATCAAGGAATGTAAATGTATTATCATGACAATCTAGGACATCATGATTCTTATCCAACCAATCCATTCCAATTAGGATATCATAATATCCTAATGGTATGATATTCACATCAACAATTTCATTTACTCCATTCAAAATTATGGGATAGCCTCTGACGGTCTCATTGATCCTTCTTTTGATTCCAATGGCTAGCTGAACCAAACTTGATTTTTTGAGCTTACTTTTCTCCAAATGAAGTTTGTCTACTACTTTTGGATAAATGTGGAAATGGATTGCTCCTGATTCAATTAAAATATAAATAGGATGATTGATGATCTTACCTTCCACTTCAATCGTATGGGATTGGTATTTTGCTTGTCGATCTTATAAGGCTGCATATATACTTGGAATATTTATACCCATGTATTCTATTGCGGTAGCTTCTTGGATGTTGTATATGGTATTTGTTTTATCTCCTCTATGAAGGAAATCCTCGTACATGTGGTATTCTTTTCAACCCCACATTGGATTGGTGGTATTCCCCTTTTTCCCAAGGAGTCTTCTTTCTTGGATTCATTCTTATCCAACTAATCTTGCTAATTTTTATTAGGATTTTTTCTATTGAAAGGAGGTTTGAATTCCTTCCTTCTCTAATCATACTTCTCCTTCTTCTTATCCTTCCANGATTCTCTACCCTCTCCTTACTCATATAGATACTTAGATTTTCTAATGGTTTCTATCAAATTTATAGGCTCATCATATTGAATCTTCTCTTTATAAAATGACAACAATCCACTCAAAAACCTTTGTATTTTCACCTTCTCATCCTTGATAAATCCCACATACTTCAACAATATTAGGAACTTATTTTCATATTCTCCCATGTTCATGCTCCCCAACTTAAGTTAAAATAAGTCTTGCATTTTCTTGTCATAGTAGTGCTCTGAAAGATATTCCTTCTAAAAATATCTCTTGTCTTGCTTCCAAGTGATCAGGTTCTCTTTGATGTGCTCCAAATTGCTTCAACTGATCCCACCACATGGATGTTTTTCCATACAAATGGTAGGTGGGAATTTTGGTTTCTAGATTAGAATAATAGTTGTGCAACTGGAAACACTTCTTGATTCCAAGAAACCAGACTTCATCATCATCTTCCCTTTCTCTTTCACCATCAAAGGATGGTGGCTTAAGCATCATTAAATCTCCTTGAAAATCACCCCACTCATGTCTTCTTCTTTGATGTTTTTCATGAGAAAATTCTGGACTGCTCCTTGAATCCTCATATGCATAAGAATTCTTAGCTGAGTAAGGATTTGAGTGACGTCCATGATTTCTACTATCCCTTCTTGAATGAATGGATCTTCTGTAGTTATTTGTTCTTTCATGTTGTTTTCCTTCTTCTTTCTATCTTGAGTATGATCCGTTCTTTGCTTACCTCTGCAACTAATTTATGCTTTGCATCATTTGGTAATTTATTTGATTATGTTATTTCATGATCTTCTCATTTTTTTCTTTGTAATTCTGCACTTTGTATTCTCAAACTTCTCACATTCTCTATTAATGTTTCTAGTTCCACTCTACTATTGTTACCATTAGAGTATGTTTTTGCATTTCCCACAATGATATTTTAACCTTTTTATTCTCTTTCATGACTTAAGGCTCCCTCTCCTTCCTTTGTTTCTCGAATCTACATTTTTGGTTTGAACTAATATGCTTGTACCCTTAATTTTGTAAGAAAGTATACATACAACATAGTCTGTGTTAGATAAAAAGAATAAACATGGATACACATTTCTGGAAAAAGAATTGTAAATATATATATATATATAT
>JASDQU010215079.1:0-17279 GCA_032191745.1 Picea mariana
TAAGTGGTTTTTTGAGGAATTACTCAGCATGGCTTTGGCTAGGAAGAGGCATGAGTAGGCCTGATGCCAGGTAAGAAGGGATAGTGCAATTTAGGGTTATAACACACGTGTTCAAGTTGAATGTTTATTTTATGATATTGTCACAACTAACCCAAAAATTAGTATATGAAATGCATGTTTGCAGATTTTTGTTTGTTCATATGTGAATGTAGGTCAGCTTTGGGAGGAGGCTTACAATCGAAGAGCAAGTGAAAGAAAAGGGATCGACATCAGAGGAAGGACTTAAGGTAGAGTTATCGAATCTCATTTACACCGTTCTATTGCATGAATGTGGGGTTTTGTGTTGGGAGAATAAGAAAGAGTAGAGACCTTTGAAATGGTCATTTTCTGCATGCATCATCAAAACCCTTAAATGTGATGCAGGAGCATCGCCAGCAGGTATCAAGCACGCGTGGATGTGGAGGATAGTTGGACAAGCGCCAACACATTTCTTGTTGAAATGTTTTGAAGTTTGAAAGCGCCATATAATTAATGGGATAGTTAATAGAGGAGTACTCACATTTATGGAGGAGCATTGTAATCAGACCTTGAGCATATTGCTCTCGTCTGAAGTAGATAGATGCATTTATGCATAAGTTAATGTAGGTAGATAGAATTCAATGCTTAGATTAGAAATTTTTAGAGCGCAAGAGGGAAACGGGATATAGACACCTTCATTGTATAGTTGTAAAGGGGGATTATGTCAATAGAGAATAGAGCATAGAGAAGAGAGAAGAGAGCTATAGTTGAAAACACCCATGTACAGAGATTTGAATTAATAGAAAGAGATTCGATTCAAATTCATGGTGTCGTATTTGTTCTTTGTGTATGCATTGTGAATGTTATGCTCATGGATGCTTACTTTCTATTATACATTTGTTTTATATGTTGTGTATATGATTTCATGCTTTGTGTTTGAAGTCTGAGCGAGAGTGAGGAATGAGTTTCAATTGTTTCTCTATCTGAGCGAGAGTTCCTGCAAGGAGTGCAGTGAAGTTGTCCGCAAGGAGTGTGTTGAAAAGAGTTCAGAGTTTTATCTCTGAAAGCTCAGGAGGGTTAACGTTGTTCTCATTCTCATAGAAGTGCAAGTTGATCACAGGAGTCGTGCAAGGCATACATAGGTCAA
This sequence comes from Picea mariana, assembly GCA_032191745.1. Taxonomy (NCBI): domain Eukaryota; kingdom Viridiplantae; phylum Streptophyta; class Pinopsida; order Pinales; family Pinaceae; genus Picea; species Picea mariana. The sequence continues at coordinate 1,166 of JASDQU010215079.1, forward strand.
GTAAGATCTTAGAGTTTGTGAACCTGAGAAATTGTTGAAGGACTACTGTTGCAGGGAGTGCATAGAGTCGAAGGACTTCAATTCTTTAAAGTAATTGAAGGATTTTCCACAAGGAGTGCGTGCAGGAATATTCTTTAAGACTGAGAGTTGGAGAAATCTCAGGAGGGATAAAGTCTTCATAGTTGTCGGAGAAAAGAAAAAAAGGTTGATGCCTTGAGGTGTTGAAAGGAGACATCGCAAGGTTGTGTTGCGGATGGTTAAGTTTCGTGGGAAACCACTTTATTAAATTTGCAAAAGTTCTCAGAAGGGAGAATGGACCGTCAGAATTTTCTGTGGAGAATTCGCGAAATCCCACGAGCCGTCAGATCTTGCAGAGAAGCAGGAACGTCACTGCAAGTTTTCCTCAAGTGTAAACTCAGAAGAAATCGAGGACGTAGGATCCAAGTCAGCCAGAGCCATTGGATCGCTAACGAAATCTCATTTCATGGTTTCGTGAGTTGAAGGGTCGAAGGTTTTGCATTAAGGCTCGCGCAGTCGCAAGAGGCGAGTAACGNTGTGTGGGGCCAACTATCGGTGACATGTATCGAGATTCACATGTCGTTTTTTTGAAAGAAGTCAATACCTCGTTGACCTATCGTGTCTCGGGGATTTGAGAGACAAGAGCCAGTAGTTTGATATCGAAACTCACGAAGCGACAAGAAGCGAAAAGTGTTAGAGACAAGCCTAGCCGGTGGTCATGTACGGAGGGTGCTGACAAGAGAAGGAGCATGCATGTATCGGTATTTCAGGTATCACAATATTTGGAAGCATGAGTTGGGAGTTTTGACTCACGAACTCACGGGTGGAGAGTTGTGACCAGTGCTTAGGTACATTGGAAGTTTGGGTCTTGGAAGGTGAAGAGTTGAAGCTTTGGGAGGAGAATTTGCGAAGTTGCGAACCCCAAGGTTCCGGAATTCACGAGAAAAAGGACCACATTGTTTGGTCAAAAGAAGGCTGGAATTGAGGCTTCATGTTCGATCGTCTGAGCTCAATTCATAAGGACCTATGGAGAAGCATCATAATGTGTGTGTTGGATTCCCCGAAGAGTAATAGAAGAGTTAATCCAACTCATAAGGGCGGAAAGTAGAGCGATCCTGTAGAGGACTGTCGACCCGAGGGCCGATAGGGTCTGCGTCTGCGTCATTTGGTATCAGAGAACATAAAGGTTTCTTTTATTTCTGTAGCAGGGAAAAGAAAGATTCACCATGCCACCAAGAAGAAGGGACAGGAAAACACCCGATCCTCCAAAGGATAGGTAAATGGCTAGAAGAAGGGGTAGACAGATGCCTGATCCAGCCATAGAAAGAGAGATGCATGACTTACGCCCCAAACTCAAGGATATGGAGACAACACAGAGGCATACAGCTGGTGTTGGGGATATTAGTGATTCCAAGAGTGAGAATGAGGTCAAACATGAAGGAAAAGAGGTCACAGTAGAATATGCAGCAAATGAACGCCTACTTAGGGCTGTTACAAGAATGGGTGCTAAGACAAAAATGGACATTCTAGTTGATGAGGGAAACTTGGATGCCGAAGAGCTTCGAGACTGGATTAGAGCTCTGGACACATATTTTGACTATGAAGATGTCGAAGAAGACACGAAGGTCAAACATGTTGTCACGAGACTTAAAGGACATGAAACATTGTGGTGGGATGAACTGCAAGTTGACAGACGCTACCAAGGTAAGCAGAAAATCAAGAGTTGGGATAGGATGATTGCAAATATGAAAGCGAAAGTCATTTCCAGGGATTATCAAATTACTCTATTTCGGAGAATGCAAAATTTGAGACAAAAGATGATGTCAGTGAAGGAATACATTGAAGAGTTCTACAAGCTAAACATCAGGGCAGGTCATCGTGAAAGTAATGATGAAAAGGTTGCCAGGTATATGAATGGCCTGAGATACGAAATTTAGGATGAGATTAGCATGATGACCATCTGAACCGTGGAAGATTCTTATCAAATGGCTCTAAAGGAGGAAGAGAAGATGAGCCGAAAAAAAGGTCAAAGAGGCTGAGGCAGAAGTCAAGCCAGGGGAAAATCAATCATCCAAGATAGAAATCAGAAGCCTAAGGAAGAATGGAAGAAACCTTAGATTGAGAGAGGTGGAAGCTCACAGAAAGGGAAATATGTTGGACGAGAAGGCAGTATGATGATCAGAGAGGAGAGTATGTTGATAATAACATTTTTCCTCGTACTAGAGGTAGAGGAAGAGGAAGAAGTGGAGTGATAAAATGCTTCACATGTGGAAAGGTTGGACACAAGTCTTATGAATGTTCAGACACGAAGAAAGAGGAAGGAGAGACTCACATTGTCGAAGCACAAAGGTGAAATGTTGAGGAAAAGGATGCCGAAGGCAGAAGATTGTTGATGATGTGAAAAGCTCTTTTAACACCAGAGAAGGAGGTGGAGAGTTCGGTCCAAAGGAACAGACTTTTTCAGACTACTTGCAAGACCAAGGATAAGGTATGCAAGGTCATTGTGGACAGTGGTAGCACAGATAATATCATTTCAACAGAGATGGTAGAAAAACTAGAGCTGGAGACGATTGAACATCCAAGCCCATACAGAGTTTCATGGTTGAAAAAAGGACAGTAGGTAAATGTCACTAAGAAATGTTTAGTTGAGTTTAAAATAGGAGGGTATAAAGATGAAATACTCTATGAGTTTATTCCTATGGATGTTTGTCATCTATTGCTAGGTATATCATGGCAATATGACATGAATGTGATTCATGATGAGAGAATGAACACATACACCCTGGAGAAAAATGGGAGAACTCACATGTTGTTGCCGATCAAGGACAAGGAGGTGAAACCTGAACTAAGCAACACTGTACTTCTCATGAGTGGGAAGGAACTTCTTACAAAGGTTAAGAAGAAGGAGGAACCACAATTCATTGTGGTCAAAAAGCCAAAGATTTTTTTAACCAGCACAAGGGTAGATGATTTACCAGAAGAGATTCAGGAACTGTTGGAAGAGTTCACTAACATAGTAGTGGATGAACTACCTTGTTCTTTGCCACTGATTAGAAGTATAAGTCATCAAATTGATCTCATACCTGGAGCTCGTTTTCCAAACAAAGCAACATTCATATTAATGCCGGAGGAGAATGAAGAGGTCAAAAGACAAGTCCAGGATTTGTTGGACAAAGGTTTGGTTAGAGAAAGCTTGAGTCTGTGTGTTTTTTTGACGGTGCTCAGTCCGAAGAAAGACGAAGGCTGGAGGATGTGTACTGACTCGAGGGAAATCAACAAGATAACCATCAAGTATAGATTTACATTGCCAAGGATGGATGATTTGATGGATTGTTTGAGTGGAGCCAAGTTTTTTTCGAAGATTGATTTGAAAAGTGGATATCACCAGATTCGTATGAGAGAAGGTGATGAATGGAAGACAACCTTCAAGACTAAGGAAGGGTTGTATGAATGTCTTGTCATGCCATTTGGTTTAACAAATGCGCCAAGTACTTTCACGAGATTGATGAATGAAGTCCTGAAGGATTTCATTGAAAAATTTGTCATTGTGTACCTTGATGACATACCGATTTTCAGTAAAACAAAGGCAGAGCATCTGAAACATTTGGCTACAGTGATGAAGAGGTTACAGCAGGAGAAGCTGCTGATAAACATGAAGAAATTCTCATTCATGAAGATGGAGCTCATTTATTTGGGGTTTGTTATTTCTGCAGATAAGTTGAGGATGGATCCAGATAAGGTGGAGGTAATCAAGAATTGGCCGTCACCAAAGAATATCTTTGAGGTGAGAAGTTTTCATGGATTGGCTAGTTTCTACCGAATGCTCATCAGGAATTTCAGTGGAATTAGTGCACCGATGATGGACATAGTGAAGAAGAGACACAAGTCTTTTCACTGCACAGAAGAAGCCGAAAAGAGTTTTAATTTGTTGAAAAGGAAAATCACGGAACAACCAATCTTGGTGTTGCCTAATTTCCAAAAGACATTTCAAGTGAAATGCGATGCAAGTGGATTTGCAATAGGGGAAGTTTTGAGTCAAGAAGACAGGCCAATAGAATACTTCAACAAGAAGTTGAATGAAGTGAAAGTAAAATACTCCATGCATGACAAGGAGTTCTATGCTATTATACAAGCATTGAAGAAATGGAGACATTACTTAATTCCTAAAGAGTTTGTCTTATACAGTGATAATCATGCATTGCAATTTGTGACTCAACAGGAGAAGTTGAATCAAAGACATGTAAAATGGGTTGAATACATGCAAAACTTTACTTTTGTAACTAAGCATATTTCTGGAACTGCTAACAAAGTTGTTGATGCTTTGAGCAGGAAATGTTTGTTGTTGCAGGAGTTTAGAGTCAAAACACCGGGTTTTGATGATCTCAGGGACATGTATAGAGATGATCCAGATTTTAAAGAGGCATATGAAGCAACTGAGAATCCAATTCTCAGAGACGGAAGTCAATGGACAGAATACATGATCCAGGAAGGATTACTGTTTAAATATAATCAACTTTGTATTCCAAAATGCTCCATGAGGGAGAATTTGCTGAAGGAGAAACATAGTGGAGGATTGGACGGACATTTCGGTCATGACAAGATGTTTGCAAAGTTAAACGAGTCATATTTTTGGCTAGGAATCCGAGCAGACGTCAAAATATTCGTGGATAGATGTAAAATTTGTCAACATTCAAAAGGAAAGAGGCAGAATGCAGGTTTTTATCAACCGTTACCCATACTTGACAGGTCGTGGGATGCAGTCAGCATGGACTTCATATTGGCGTTGCCAAGAACACAAAGAGGGTTTGACTCAATCTTTGCGGTGGTGGATAGATTTTCCAAAATGGCACATTTCATTCCATGTTAGAAAACCAGTGATGCAACTCACATTGCAAACCTGTTTTTTGAAGAAGTCATTCGACTTCACGACTTACCAAGAAGCATAGTTTCGGATCAAGACACCAAGTTCGTAGGAAACTTCTGGAGAACCTTATGGAAAAAGATGGGAAAAAACTTGTCATTTAGTTCATCTCATCATCCTCATATGGATGGGCAGACAAAAGTTGTGAACAAAATTTTGGGAGACTTACTGAGGAACTTGGTAACAGAACACAACAGTCAGTGGGACAACATATTACCACAGGAGGAGTTTGCTTATAACGACTCGCTTAATAGAAGCACAGGGAAGAGTCCATTTCAAATTGTTTATGGGATGTAGCCAAGGGGGGTTTCTGAATTGAGATATTTAGAATAGAATGCAACTAGGAGTGCTAGTGCAGAAGACTCCGTAGAAGCGATGAAGGAACTTCACTGCTAGGTGAAGGAACAATTACAGAGTTCGAGACAAGAATATAAGTGGAGAGTAGATCAACACAGGAGACAAATTCAATTTGAGGTTGGTGATTTGATTCTGGCACATTTGAGAAAGGAAAGGTTCCCGAGTGGAACATATAATAAACTGAAGATGAAGAAAATCAGACCATGTAAAGTCTTGAAGAAATTTGGGGCGAATGCATATGAGATTGAATTACCCGATGGGATCGAAATTTCTCCAATATTCAATGTCTCAGATTTGTACCCTTATAAAGCTAAGGAAGCATAAGTAGATAATGAACAGCCAGAGATTCAGTGGAAAAAACAAATGCCAGTTGCAGAAAATCCACAGATGGAGCGCATACTGGACAAAAGAGTTGGTAAGAGGACCAGGCGAAAGGAATATTTTGAATACTTGGTCAAGTGGAAGGGCCATCCAGTTGAATATGCCAACTGGGAGAATGAAGAAGATATTTAGAAGCATGGACAGACCATGCGAGAGATCATGGACAGGAGCCCATGAAAATTTTCAAGCGACGGAGTATATGATGCAGGAGCATCGCCAGCAAGTAGCAAGCATGCATGGATGTGGAGGATAGTTGGACAAGCGCCAACACATTTCTTGTTGAAATGTTTTGAAGTTTGAAAGCACCATATAATTAATGGGATAGTTAATAGAGGCGTACTCACATTTATGGAGGAGCATTGTAATCAGACCTTGAGCGTCCTGCCCTTGTTTGAAGTAGATAGATGCATTTATGCATAAGTTAATGTAGGTAGATAGAATTTAATGCTTAGATTAGACAATTTTAGAGTGCAAGAGGGAAATGGGATATAGACACCCTCATTGTATAGTTGTAAAGGGGGATTATGTCAATAGAGCATAGAGCATAGAGAAGAGAGCAGAGAGCTGTAGTTGAAAACACCCATGTACAGAGATTTGAATTAATAAAAAGAGCTTCGATTCAAATTGATGGTGTCGTATTTGTTCTCTGTATGCATTGTGAATGTTATTCTCATGGATGCTTACTTTCTGTTATACATTTGTTTTATATGCTGTGTATATGATTTCATGCTTTGTGTTTGAAGTCTGAGAGAGAGTGAGGAATGAGTTTCAATTGTTTCTCTATCTAACAGAGAGTTCCTGCAAGGAGTGCAGTGAAGTTGTTCGCAAGGAGTGCGTTGACAAGAGTTCAGTGTTTTATCTCTAAAATCTCAGGAGGGTTAACGTTGTTCTCATTCTCCCAGAAGTGCAAGTTGAGCACAAGAGCCATGCAAGGCGTACGAAGGCCGAGTAAGGTCTCAGAGTTTGTGAACCTGAGAAGTTGTTGAAGGACTACTACTGTAGGGAGTGCACAGAGTTGAAGGACTTCAATTCTTTAAAGTAATTGAAGGTTTTTCCGCAAGGAGTGCGTGCAGGAATCTTCTTTAAGACTCGGAGTTGGAGAAAGATTAGGAGGGATAGAGTCTTCACAGTTGTCAGAGAAAAGCACAGAAGGTTGATGCCTTGAGGTGTTGAAAGGAGACGTCACAAGGTTGTGTTGCAAATGGTTAAGTTCCGTGGAAAACCACTTTATCAAATTTGCAGAAGTTCTCAGAAGGGAGAACGGACGGTTGGAATTCTCTGTGGAGAATTCGCAAAATCCCGTGAGCCGTCAGATCTTGTAGAGAAGTAGGAACATCACGACGAGTTTTCCTCAAGTGTAAACTCAGAAGAAATCGGGTCCATAGGATCCAAGTCATCCAGAGCCATTGGATCGCTCGTGAAATCTCATTTTGGGGTTTCGTGAGTTGAAGGGTCGAAGGTTTTGCATTAAGGCTCATGAAGTTGTGAGAGGCGAGTAACAAAGTGTCGAGTTGATCAGAGCCGTCTATTTGGGAAGGAAAGGTGGCAGATATCTAGAGATCTCGTGAATTCAAAGGTTTGCGAGGTGAGAGCCCAAAGGTTGGGTACTCTAGACTACGAAAGGCGAAGTCCTGAAGGGTGAAGAGAAGCATGTGTGGGGCCAACTATCGGTGACATGTATCGGGATTTGTGTGTCGTCTTTTTGAAAGAAGTCAATACCCCGTTGACCTCTCATGTCTTGGGGATTTGCAATACAAGAGCCGGGAGTTCGATATCGAAACTCACGAAGTGACGAGAAGAAAAAAGTGCTAGAGACAGGCCTAGCCGGTGGTCACGCATGGAGGGTGCTGACAAGAGAAGGAGCCTGCCCGTATTGGTATTTTGGGTATCACAAGATTTGGAAGCACGAGTTGGGAGTTTCGACTCACGAACTCACAAGTGGTGAGTTGTGAGGAGTGCTTAGGCACATCAGAAGTTCAGGTCTCGGAAGGTGAAGAGTTGAAGATTTGGGAGGAGAAGTTGCGAAGTCGCGAACCCCAAGGTTTCGGAAATCATGAGAAACACGACCACATTGTTTGGTAAAAAGAAGGCTGGAATTGAGGCTTCGTGTTCGATCACGTGAGCTCAATTCGTAAGGACCTGTGGAGAAGCATCATAACGTGTGTGTTGGATTCCTCGAAGAGGAATAAAAGAGTCAATCCGACTCATAAGGGCAGAAAGTAGAGCGATCATGTAGCGGACTACCGACCTGAGGGTCGATAGGGTCTGTGTCTGCGTCAAAATGCTAAGTCTGTAGGAGGGATTTCCACCCACAATAGAATTGGCGACCATACTGGGGATCTCTAGGATTTATGGGAGTCCTTTTTTGGGTATTTCTAAAAGATTTGTTTCATTACTTGTTTTAAGAGTTTTTGCAAAAGTCTGAGCTAACAGGGATTTTGGTCTTCCATACCAGTACTCCCTTCTTTCTTTGCTTGGTTGCATTTTATTTTCGGAAAGTCACAGAGGTGCACGCTGCCTGTATAAGGCCTTCATGCGTGTACACATGCCTAATCTTCACACAACACACGTGGACACACTAGCTGATAAAGTAACAGTAGCATGGCTAGGTTCAGAAATTTTTTATTAGAGAGATAATCATCCTCTCCCCTGTCATAAGTGATCCTTCTTAGGGGTTTTCTAGAAATCATTCTAGTCTCTGTTTTTTGTAGTTTGTAGCTTAGGTTTCACCTCAGATTGGTTTTGTTTTATGAAATTTTCCTTGAATTGTTTTCATTTTCTGTCAAAGTAAGTTTCTGAGTCTTTAAGAGATTCTGGTTCTGAATACCAGTAGTCTCTTCCAGTGCTTGATTTCTTGTGTTTTCATTTTTTGAAGATTTGCAGAGGTACATGCGGCCCGCATAAGGTCTGTAGGCGTGTACACACGCTCTGACCTTACACAGCTAGTGTGAACACATTGGTTGTTGATCTGTCAGCAGCGTGCCTGTTGAGAAAATGTTTGTTTAAGGAGAGGCAGGCATCCTTTCCCTTGTCAAGAGTTATACCTCTTAGGTTTCCTGGTCTCTGTAATAGAAGTCAACAACTTAGGTCTGATCACATCAGTAACTTTCTTTTTTATGAAAAAGTTTTTCATAGGGTTTTTAGACAAGTGTGAGAGTCTGCTTTCATTAATTTGTGTGTTATTATCAGTAACTCTTTGTGATCTGCACTAGTCAAGAATTTTTCTTGGTCTTTACTTGTCGACATTTTTCCTTTTTGCTTTGCGAGCATTAAATAAAAAAAAAAACTCTTTTATTTCTTGGTTTGGTTAAGTAGTTGTTGATTTGCATTAGTAACTAGGAAAAGTTTTGTTTTCATAAGTTCTTGGTTGTTTACTTAGGACAATAAGTAGCTCATAGTCGAGCGAAATCCTATTTTGAGTTTGCTGTTCAAAGATCTTAGAAAAAATTTTAGTTTGAAAAGTTGATTAAGAATTATGTCAAGAAGAAGTTATTTTGTTTCCAGTTTTCTGTTTATCTTTTCTTTCATCTCTCAAACATCATTAGTTTCACTTTCATAACCTTTGACTTAAGACAATCCATAAAAAAAATCAACGATTAATTAAGATCAACTAGACTTTGTGTTTTGTAGGGTTCATCAACTAGTCTAGGCTAGAGCTTTGATTTAGGTTGGAGAGGAAACTCTTCAAGGCTGCAAAACATACATAAGAGTCTGTGGTAGGGAGTGTTAAAGTCCAGTATCATGAAAGTTATCTGGGACCCCCCTCTAACACAGGGGCTAAACACGATTTCACATGAGAAAATGTAGTGTAGATAACCCCTCCAAAGCCGGACCAAGCGTAGTGGGGAACACATATAGAGGGTTTGTCTTGGGATTCTGTCGATTGCGTTGGCCATGGAGCTTTTTGGGTCTCGAATCCATTCGAGGTCCTCAGTTGTCTTCCGAACCACTTACTTTTGATACCCTTGATAGGTTTCGGGCTTGATACCCTGTTCATGTGGTCCACCCGACTATCGACTGTACCCGCCTGGTGACTGTTCGCGAGCTGGCAACTTAGTTTCATTTATTCTAGGGACTTACACAAGTGAGTGCGGGGGTATACCGCGGTACCTAGGGTAGAAATCAGGCCACACTTTGTAGAGTATACCTGGAGGGTGCTTTCGCATTCAAGTTTCACTTGCACCGAGAAGTTGCTCTAGTGTTGGCTGGCGTAACTGTTCTTCCAACTAGTTAGTCGTTTGCTTGATTTTACTTTAGGAACTTTTAGTGTGTGCTCTGTGCTCCTTAGTTTTCCATAGTGAGTTAGTCAGTCATTACTTTGGGTCTCTTAACTAGGGTGGTAGACCGCCCACTCCATTGGTCGTGAGGAATTTTTGGTCTTCTGCTTAGAAACATGGAGCCACCTCTTTATAGGCGTTGTTTTGATACTACTAGTTTGCCAGAGTCAGTGTGTGAGACTTTTACGGACTTGAATGATCCCTCAAGGGGAGAACCTATGCATAGGATATTCATGGCCAAAGTTATCAATGACACCAATCAAGGAATCCCTATGCAAGAGGAGTCTTGTGATTTTCCTTTCTTGGGAAACATTAGTGTCCCTTTAATGGCCACTTTGTACATTCCTGGATTGAATGTGGGACTACCGGTTTGGTTGGGTACCATTCCAAATGTCTTGAATGCTCTTGAAACTTCTCAGTTGAGCACCCTATATCATGGGAACCATGTTGATTCCCCTTCATCAACAAAGTCTTCTCCTCCTCATTCTCCCGCCCCTGGTGAAAGTACAGTTACTAGTAACCGAAATCCCAAATGAAGTAGAAAGAGGAAGAATAGGAAGAAGAAATCACCAAACTCTACGAGTCATGTTGGAGAGAGGTCCTCAACATCCCCAAGTCATGTTGAAGACCAACACCCAACCTCTACAAGTCACGCTGGGGGAAATCACCCAGCCTTTGCCAGTCACGCTGGGGGTAAAAGTCTAGTCCCTTCTAGTCATACTAGCAATAGGTTTGTAGCCTCTGCAAGTCATGTTATCGATCCTTCACCAACCTCTACAAGTCATGTTAGAGATGCACAACCAACCACTACTAGTCATGCTGGGGGCATTGATTCTGTTGAGAAACCTAGATGGATAGGATGTAAGCCTAAGTTCCCTTGTAATCTTTGCAAGGGAGATCACCTTACTCATTTGTGTCCTAGCATTCCAGAGGTACAAATATAGTGGTCCCTGTATGAAAGCTCTTCTGATTCTGAGTCTTCTGAGGTTTCCTCACAGTCTATTCAGCCATTGGTTGAGAAAGTGGTCATGTCGATGCAGTCATTAGCTGATCCCACTCCTCTTTTGAGGGGTGAGGTTCCTTTAGACCTTCTAGTCTCTCAGCCTATACAACCATTGGTTTAGAAAGTGGTCATGACGATGCAGTCATCGGCTGATCCCACTCCTCTTTTGAGCGGTGAGGTGCCTTTAGACCTTGTAGTCTCTCAGCCTATTTAACCATTGGTTGAGAAATTGGTCATGCCGATGCAGTCATCAGTTGATCCCACTCCTCTTTTGAGGGGTGAGGTACCATTAGACCTTGTAGTCTCTCAGCCTATTCAACCATTGGTTGAGAAAGTGGTCATGTCGATGTAGTCATTGGCTAATCCCACTCCTCTTTTGAGGGGTGAGGTACCTTTAGACCTTGTCATCTCTCAGCCTATTCAACCATTGGTTGAGAAAGTTTTCATGCCGATGTAGTCATCGGGTAATCCCACTCCTCTTTTGAGGGGTGAGGTGCCTTTAGACCTTGTAGTCTCTCAGCCTATGCAACCATTGGTTGTTAAAGTGGTCACGCCGATGCAGTCTTCAACTGATCCCACTCTTCTCTTGAGGAGTGATGTGTCTACTGACTATGTTTTTAGTATTTCTGGTTTAGTATTTTCAGAACAAGGGGGCATTCCGCTCATTCTGAGCACACCCCCTCCAAGCCCTAGTATGGTTTCCTTTGATTGGAATGCCCTTGTTGAGCCTCGTCTTCCTTCCTCCGCACCCTTTCAAATAAGGGTTGAAGTTAATTCAACAAACATTTATCGATGTATTGTGTATGAAGGAGCCTCTGCAAGTATTTTATCCTCCTCGGTTTGGAAAGTCTTGGGTTCTCCCAAGCTTGTGTCTCCTTCACATGAGTCGTTGGATTTTGACAGACGTCCTAGTGAATGTTTGGGGATTCTTCCTCAGTTTTCTATCTCATTAGGAGGGAAGATTGTACACGATGATGTTATAGTGGTGCAAGGCCTGTTAGATTTCAATATGCTTCTCGGTCGTGATTATGTATATGCTATGAACGTTGTGGTATCTACGCTCTTCCGGGTGATGCATTTCCCCCACAATGGAAGCATTGTCACTATTGACCAGTTGACATCTGATAATCACCATCCTAATTTAGCGTTAGTTCAAGTTGCCCCTTTATATGTTCCTAGTGTTCATGTAGAATCCACCCTGGCACAGGTTAATTATGTGGCGTCTTATCCTCAGTGTTCAATTACTTCTGAGCATGAACCTGTGCAATCATGTTTCCCTTCTCGAGACTTGGAATCAACAATTGATCCATTAGTTTATCCAATGGGGGCATGGGAGCCCTTGCTTCCCTCTCTTGGTCCAAGTGAGCTTGAGTATCCTTCTGAGTCTAATCTTGTTGTCTGTAGATCCTCAAGCCCTCGTGCTTGTGATTATTCACTGATAGACTCTACCAGATCTGGCCAAAACCTCCATTATCATATGTAGTATGGTCAATTTACTTCACCCTTTGGGACTGTCAACCCTCATTTGCGTGATTTATTGGATTTTGAATTGCCTTCAGATGAAGCTATCCTTGAAGCCATGACTACGGTTTCTATACCTCAGGAGGACTTACACCATGGTTTGTGTTTTATTCCCTTTTGGGAGACTTCCCAGGTTGACTATCGAAGAGACTCTTGGTCCGAGCCTAGCAGCAGGCTCTACTTGAACCAGTTTCATACATGAGTTGTAAACCCCACGGGTCTTCTTTTAAGCCCTTTTCAGACCCTCTAAATATGAAAAGATTGTCGAGCAATCTTGTTGACCTTCACGCTCGTTAAAATGAAATTTGAAGTCACATCTATCCGACGGTAGTTTACCCCTTTTTTGGTCCGGACGGTCAACTGTACGAACAAAGGCATACTCTAGAGGCCTCAGATCTCTAGAAGAGTACTCTCACGTATAATTTTAACCCTTTTTTGGGCATGAAGGACTAAATTTACAAAAAAGGAACCCCCACGGAGTCCATATTTAAGCTCTTTTCAGACTCCCTAAAATTGAAAAGATTGTCAAGTGACCTTATTCTTTCACACTCATTAAAATGGTCCAGAAGAACATTCTTGACAAAGTCCATAGTTAAGATTTTTTTAGAATCATTAAAAATGAAAAAATGGCCGAGTGATCTTGTTTTTATCATGCTCGCTAAAATGGTTTTGAATAGATGTCTAGTCGGTGCTACTTTACCCCTTTTTTGAGCCAACTAGACTATCTTTGAAAAGGGTACCCCAACAGAGTCTCCGTTTACGTTTTTTCAGACTCTCTAAATATGAAAAACCACCGAGCTTACCTTCTTTGGGCTCATTAAAATTACATTGAAGGACATTACCATTGCGTGTTTTGTTAACTGCGTTTGCATACCTACATATTTGGTCTAATGCCGACTCCATGTTTCTCTCAACTAAACCATCTGAAGCATGCCTTATATGCAAGCCCTGTAGCACTTTGCCTCTGCGTCTTGACACCTTTGGCCCCAGAAGGGATTTTTTCCGAGTGTCCTTGCTTTTAACATCAGTCTTGTCCTTGCACCTCAAAATCATATGCTTGTGACACTCATTCCTCCTTTGTAACGTAATATTATTTTATTCTTTTTTCCAGAATTATTGAAAAAGAAAAGAAAAAAAACAAATATACCCCAAAAAGAGGAAGGGAAAAGTATTTTCTTTGTATTGGCAGCACAATGAGTTGCCCTTGGATAAAGCACATCCTTCTATTTGTTCATCAAGACCTGGGATTTAATATGACCTTAGGAATTTGTTCCCACTATATTGAGTTGTTTCCTCCTCTGTTTGGTTATTCTTCCAGACATATGGAGAGTTTGCGTTGCCTCCCGCCTTGTGAACTTATGTTAATGCCATGTTGCCTGCATCTCATCATTTGTCGTGCTATTGTCCAAGGGAAGTTTTTCCAAGCCTGAGTCGGCCCCTCTGTAGTTTGTCTCTTGCCCTCATGCTCTGCCATCCTGAAAGTCCAATCAAGGCTTTGTTCGAAATCAATGAAGCCTTCAGTCTGATCATCAAGATTCTCTAGTCCATGACCGACAAGCTGTCAAAGACCTCTAGGTAGTGAATTCGTACACTCATATTACACTCCTACCCGATTTTTAAAGATTTTGAAGTTGTTGTTCAAGCTCCGAAGACCTCATCTCCAGCCATCAGGCCTTATCAGCTTCTAGAAGATAGATACTATACATGTATATCTTTTTGATTTTAAGATGTAGATCCGTTGTGTATTGCTCATAGATACACTTTATATATTTATATGTCATGGATCTATAGTGTATTTGATTGGTATCCATGATTTTATTTCATTCCGAGCATGGGCATGCCCGCCTCAGTGATACAATTGTTATTTTGCAGATGGAACCTCCCGATTTCTGGTCCTTGGGCTCACCGGTTTGGTACGTCGATAAAGACTGATAATGTATTTCGGCCATCAGATCCTCTTCTGACCTCACACATTAGGGAGCATCTGTTATACCCCTAATTTGCACTAGACATACTTACCTGGCATCAGGCCATCTCAAACTCCTTCTTTTCCAAAACACTACTGAACAACTCTTCTTAAAAACCCCCTTTATAAAGGCCCATGTGCCCTGCTCCATTACTGCACACGTGTACACGCTAGCTGCTCCAATACAACCTGCGTGTGCCTACAAAAGAATGGAAAAAGGAAAGTTTATTATAGAACACACAATTTTGGGGAAGTTAACTAAACCTTTCGGCCATGCATGGTCGGTCATTCGACCAAATACCTAGCTCCTTCTAGCCTATAAAAGAAGGGGTAGGGGTCCCATTTGAAAGGAGGAAAATCATAGTAAAAAGACTATACCCAATTGATCATTCCCCTTGTCCCAACCTTTAGTCATCCTTGTGCAAAGAGAAGTATAGAGAAAAACAGTTGGAGAATAGTTGAAGAGGAGCCCAGGACCAGTTTCGAGAAGCAGTGTCGACCACATATTGTAAGTTTACTCTTGTGAAGATTAATACAAAAAAGGAATAATTTTCCCATTCCTCCATATCACGTGTTCAAGTTGAATGTTTATTTTAGGATATTGTCACAACTAACCCAACAATTAGTATATGAAATGCATGTTCGCATCTTTTTGTTTGTTCATATGTTAATGCAGGTCAGCTTTGGGAGAAGACTTGTAATCGAAGAGAGAGTGAAAGAAAAGGAATCGACATCAAATGAAGGACTTAAGGTAGAGTTACAGAATCTCATTTACACCGTTGTATTGCATGAATGTGGGGTTTTGTGTTGGGAGAATAGGAAAGAGTAGAGGCCTTTGAAATGGTCATTTTCTGCATGCATGATCATAACCCTTAAATGCTAAGTCCATATGTTAGGGTCCTAACCCGCACATAGGTAGATCAATATATTTAGATCTAATAAAGGTCAATATTAATAAGGACTTTCAATAAAATAGAATAAGGCAGATGTAAGAAGACCTAATAGAAGCTTCCACCTCTAGAAGGATCTTCTTCTAGATGCTTCTCTTGATAGACATATTTAGTATAAATAAGGGTCGAGGGTATGAAAACCCTAGCTTGGAGATTATTGTAATAGAGCACTGCTCGACTGGAGGTTTCCCCCTCGAAGAGGCCCGTGAACATTGCTTTCTGAATCAAAGTGTTATTTATGTTGTTGTTCTTATATCATTTATGTGTTATTATGGAGATTATGATGGTTATATTATTGTTATTCTGCCATTTCTAGCATTTTATTTTTGTTCTACATATTTATTATATCTGGTATCTTGCAAGTGGTATCATAGCACTTTCCTTGGCAGAAATTGTGGGATTTTTTTTCTTCAGGGTAGAGACGTATTTTGGTGTCTTTAAGCCACAAAGATCTGTCATTACACGCATAAACCCACAGTTGAGGGATTCATACACATAGGATATACAAGTGGTTCTTAAGCACACATTTGTTGGCCACCCTTGTAACCCATGTTGGTACCCCTTCGAGTGGTAGCGCATCAGACAACACATGTGTATGGATCGAATTAGATTTCCTAAATCCCTCTTTAGATAAACCTATCGGCCACTGGACTTCTATAGTGTCACCGAGAACAACACTCGAGAATATACTCTCTAGTACCTGGGTAGTCGGGTAGTATG
>JASDQU010215083.1:0-17297 GCA_032191745.1 Picea mariana
TTTAATAATATAGTGGACCTAGTCCACCTTACATTGAATGACCTCCACTATTATCACTATGGGCCCTCTGGGCCCCCCCACTACCTCTGTATCTACCTTACAGTTTGACTTTCTTGTCTTCCTCGACATCCTCATAGTCGAAGTGTTTGTCTAGAGCTCTAATCTTGTCTAGAAGCTCTTCAATGTCTAGGTTTCCTTCGTACATTGGAATTTCCATTTTTTCCCTAACACCTATCCTTGCAACACCCCTGAATAGGCGTTCTTCTGCAACATCTTCAACTGCAACTTCTTCTCCTTCGTTTTCAGCTTCATTTTCACTTTCAGATTCGCTGATATCCCCAGTGTCAACTGTTCACCTCTGTGTTGTCTCCATAGCATCAAGTCTGGCACGTAATTCATGCATTTCTCTTTCCACTATTGGATTAGGTATCAGCCTTTCTCTTTTTCTCGGTGGCATGGATGTAAAATTCCTCTTTTCTCTTTATTGTAGAAAGCAAAAAATTTGTTCTAGGCTCTGATACGAAAACTAGTGCAGACCTCCTGCCCTCAGGCTGAGATCCACGCAGAATCTTCTCTAAACCTCAATAAGGATTAACTAAACTCCTTGTTTAAGCCCGCAAAATATTTCGGGTCTCGTGAGTTGGGCACTTCGAATGCAATGCCACAACTCTTGGCAATAGCCGAAATGCGAAATTGTGAATGGGCTTAAGGTGTAATCCCCCTCTTCAGCCCCTTTTCCAATATGACCACAGCCAAGCCTTACATAAGCACCTTTCACAACTCACGACTTCGCGAGTTGGAGTGCCAACCTCTCATGCTCTTCCCTTACCAATCCCCAAAATGCGATATGTCAATGAAGGTTGACTCCACCCAAAGCGACGGGTGCATGCCACCTGTCACCTCTGTTTACTCCACTTACAAAGTGGGTCATTGCCACTTGTTCACACGAGTCTTCAGATTTTGTAACTTGAGAGAACAATKAATAGCCATTCCTCTCCCTCTACAAATCCCCGACTCCAAAATYGTGCCTTCGATGATATCGACGGTTGTCTGCCTCCCTAGATCCAACGACCCTCATTGTATCAATATTTTGCCAATTGGAAATCCACAACACTCGACCCAAACCACTGGTCACTCCATTCCCTGAACTCCAGTACACGAATTCATATACGAKATCAACGGCTCTTGTTGATATGGTCCCGATGGTCACTACTCCTCCTGAGCTTATGGGTGTTTAAAGACACTCGATATTAATCCTTCCATTGTTCCACAAGATCCAAYGGCTAATGGAACTTTGGCACTTCTCCTTGAAGCGATTCCACCATCAGTTTCAACTTCTGCAGGACTTTTGGCCAAATGACTTGGCATCCTCCCTCCTGAACTTGACTTCTGTGAGACGATTTCGACCTCCATCTTTATTTGAACCCTTCGAAGGTTCTATCCCTTCTGAGCTTTCTCTTGTGAACTCAAGGCTTCCAAAAGGGTACCTGCACACAATCCTTGTGGAAAATTTTCAAATAACCTCTAGTTATTTGGGTCTTCGACTCTGTGCACCTCTTGCAACAGAGAATTCTTCAACTCCTCTATGAATTTGAAAGAAGTTGTTCCCTTGTCCCAACCTGTGCACACTTTGCACGAATCTGTGATTTCAATGATGCTCCTACATCAATAGCACTATCGGAGGGTACATTACAGAGTTTGCTATTGACAGAGTAGAGTCCTATAGCCAAGAAGAGAGGTATTTCTTTAAGGGACCGAGAGGAAATTTTTTACACTTTTTGAATTTGAAGATCAAGATGCTATTACATGAGAATAACATCTTGAAGATACAGTAATTGGTCAGATTGAAAATCTAATGTTCAAGAATTCAGACAGCAACAATGACATAGAGGTTGGACATACGCGCAGTGGGAGAACCTTCAGAGAGGTTCCTTTGGTAAACCTATTTGAGTAGAGCCATGAACCACTAGCGCATGACGAAGGTTTATACAGTGGAGAAGAAGAAGAGCTATTGAACGAGGAACATTCAGAGTCCACTAGGGCAAAGGACGAGAAGACTGAAGAATCTCGCCGAGAAGAGTCAGATACTTCAGGAACTGCGATGACTGTCAAAGTAAGTACTATTACTCCTCATGTTGTTTTAGTAGCATTAAGTAACCAGAGTAGTCAGAGTTATCAAAGCACTTAAAGCACTGTTACCAACAGTTCAACACATACCCAGTCAAGAAACCTAGGGAGATCTATGGAAGATGAAATGACTCTACCTATCTTTAGAGGAGATGGATTTGAAGATCCTGATCAGCACTGGTTCTTATGCGAGGTTGTATGGAGTATCAAGAAATTCAATGATGAAGCAGTTAAGAGATCTCAATTTAGTACTACCTTGAGAGACCGCACACTGAGTTGGTATATGAAGTTTTCTACAGCAACTGCACAGCCTAAACCACTGAATACCATCAAAACTGCATTGAGTACAGAATTAAAGAAAACCAAATCAGAGTCGTAGTGCATTACCGAACTGAAATAAATCAAGCAGAGAGTAGTTGAACCTGTTTGGAAGTTTGATCAGAGGTTTAAGACCTTTACAGGCCAATTGAGTTTTCATATTCCAGATGAGAAGAATAAGGAATGGTTCATTGTTTCCCTCTTACCACACATCATAGTTCCTCTGATGCAACAAAAGGTTGCTTCACAGGCTGAGGCATTGGAGATCGCCACAAAACTAGAATCATCCCCTATGAGAGAATCCAGCTCAGGTGTGAGTCAAATTTTGAGCCAGCTAACTAGCTTATCTCTATAGGTCGAAGATATGAAGAAAGAAAAAGGAAAATATAAAAGAGAAGACATTTGTTGTATCATATGAAAATCAGAGGGTTGTGATAAGGAGCATTGTCCTCTATTTCATGAGTACTTGGCCTCGGGAGATCTGAGTCGTATGAAGCAGGTTACTCTACCGTGGTGCGAGGTATGTAGAAATAGACATCGCCCTGGTGAATACTATTGCATACAAAACTATGTGCAGATACCTACCAAACTTTACTGCACATTCTGTAAATCTATGGGGTATGATGATAAGTATTGTAGGGATTATGACCTCTTGCAAGAAATATCGAGAGATACATATAGGATTCAAGGCGAAGTACAGTAGGAAGGAAATGTTACGCATTTTAATTCCCAAGAAGAGGAAACTTCAACCCTCGTGGTGGATTTAGAGGAAGAGGACGAGGAGGGGGCATGGGTCAAGGTTGAGGTCAGATCATTTGTTATAACTGCACATAGCCAGGACATTTGGAAAGGGATTGTCAGAACCCTTGTGCCACTTGCAGCTACCACAACTCATTTGAACATGTTATTGAAGATTTTCCATCATTTTTAGCAAATATCGAGGAGAGATGAGGAGGAAACCAACAAGTACAATTAATCTCAGCAGAACCTCACAGAGAGGATCCCAAATTCGTTGTTATCACTAGAGGAGGCGTTGTTACAGGAGAAGACAGAGTGACCCTAGGAAATACTACAGAAGAATTAAGGGTGAGAAGAGCTGCAGAGAAGACACAAGTGTTTGATCTAAGGGAAGAAAAATAGACATTTGAAGAGGCAAGAAAATAATTTGGAAGAGATCAGGCTTCTTCATCAAAGACACAACTAGAAGTGAGAGAATGTGGAATGCCTTTGGCATTTGATTAGTCTACATCACCCAAAGAAGGAAAATAGGTAAGAAAGCTTATGGAATTCTTTTGCACTTGCATTAATGTGATTAACAATGAAAGAGTTGTACAAGAACTACAAAATTTAATCAAACGCTATGAGATAGGTAGGATAGCTTCTCTTCTAAATAAAGCAGTACATCAAGTATCCAGAAAGAGAAGGAGAAATAAGGAATTACACCTTAATTCTCAGATTAGATATTATGACATAGATTATGTGGTCCTCGACTTAGGGTCAAAAGTCAATGTTATGATGAAGCATACCTAGGAACTAATGGGAAAACCTAAGTTAATTTACTCTCCTAATAGGCTTAGGATGGCTAATCAGCAGGTGGTAATCCCCTTTGGAAAACTGGATCATGTCCCTTTGGACTTCGATGGGGTAAGGACGTTTGCGAACTTCGAGGTGATTGAGATAGTTGACGATAGTTGTCCTTATCCTGCGTTGTTAGGAATTGATTGGGCTTTCAACAATTCAACTGTGGTTGACTGAAAGAAAAGAAGAATGACATTTGAAGGTGATGGCCTTAAGGTCATTGCACCTCTTTATTCTGATGAAGGTCGCAGATAGACAGAACCCATCAGAGAAGAAGACTGTGCATATGAACTAGAGAACATATATAAATTGACAGCAAGACAACAGTATTATATTAATCCTACAATAGATGGGAATTTAAGCTAGCAAAGTGACAGCGCATGCTCATCAAATTCGGAAGAAGCACTAGATAATTGGTAGAACAAAATGTATGAAGTTTCTATGATAAGGTATGTTAGATTGACAAAGGAATTTCATTGGATTGGCACAGAAGTAAGTAATTTACCCACATTTGATGGTCTAAATCATTTAGAAACATTCTTGTCAAAATTTGAAGAAATTGTAGCAGTACAACAGTAACTGTTGGCACTGGATGAATCTTTAAAAGAAACTCCAGCAAGATGCTGGGGAACACACAAGAATAACATCGTGGAATGTGTGCAATGTCGCACTTTGATGATAGTGCGTTTTTCAAAACAAGTCGAAGGGTGTGAAGTTTGATACACGGGTCAGAGCTATCCGAAGGACCATGTGCGAAGTTGTGAGGAGGCCTGGAGTGGAATTCCTCAAGATCAATGGGTGGATAAGTTCATTAACACCTTGGACACAACGCATATCAATTGGTATCTTCAAGCAGAACTATGCCTCACCACTGCAGATCGGTACGGTATTACTCGGAACTTTGTAGCTACATTTTTATTTGAAATTCAGTACCCCTCAGTAGATGAGGCTTTACAAGTTGTAAGATAGAAAGTATTTGAGGAGGCACCTAACCTCCCTTTGGAGCAAGAAGAAGATGAATGGACTGCACCACTTCCGAAATTGCAAGGTTGTTACAATATCAATGTTTATGAAGACGATGATCCTAGGAATGTGAACATCGTAGAAAATGAAGGACAGAGAGACATAGAAGGACCAGGAGTCGAACTAACTTTCATTGGACAACCAATCAAAATCAAGAAAGTTAATATTGGAATAGAGCAAGCACCTAATCTCACAAAGGTTGGATATTATTGGGATGCTTCCACTATTCACAAGATCATAGAACTACTGCATGAGTATCAGGACTTGTTTCCAACCAAGTTCACAGACATGAAGGGAATTAAAGGGACCATGGGAGAGATGAAGATCCCCTTGAAACTAAATGAAAGGCTAGTCAAGTAGAGACCCTATAGACTAAATCCCAAATATAAGCAGAATGTCAAGATTGAATTAGACAAAATGTTTGAAGCAGGAATCATAGAACCTATTGAAGAGTCAGAATGGATCATCCCTATGGTGGTCCAAGATAAGAAGATAGGATAGATCAGAATCTTTGTAGACTTGAGGAAACTGAATGATGCATTCTTACATGATCCATTTCCTACACCGTTTACTGACGAAGTGTTGGATAATGTGGGAGGACAATAAGTTTACTCCTTCACAGATGGATTTTCAGATTATCACCAAATTTGGATTGCTAAGTGTTGGCATAGGGGCAGACCCAGGGTTCAAAGCTTCAGCAGCGCACCAACAAAACCCTAACTACCAACCCTTTTGGAAACACCTGCGAAGAAAATGAAGTCTCACCTGAGGTAGAGGCAGGGGGGAATGCAGGACTCAGATGTTTGCAACCTAGCTAGGACACAGATCTGTGATTACAATACCTTAACAGAGCACTTAGCAGTTAAAATTCATCAGTATTTAATCCTTATTTACATTGCAGACTCACATCCTAATTACAGAACAATGCAGTACTCAACGAGATCTAACACTTCCAAGAACTTAGCACATCAAATCTTGCATCCATTCAGGTTACTAAGCACTAATCTATTATATCAGATGCATCTAACATATATCATTTCGCTAAGAATACATCACATCAATAACATAACAACTATAATATGCAAAGCGACCATAACACAGGATATACATGGTTCACCCCAGTGTGAGGCTACGTCTACCAACTCTTCTCTCCTTTATTGTCTTGTTTCAATCTTCTACAAGCAAAAATCCACAAGAACCCACTCCACATAGGACAGGAGATCTGCATGCACCTCTCCATATCCTCCTTCCCCGAGCTAGGTTTAAAAACAAAGCCTTCTTACAAGATGCACACAAGCTTCTTAGAATCACTTTCATTTAGCTCTTCAAGTTCTTAACACATGGTAAGCACAAAGCCTTTGCAATCACACAGATCAAAATCTAGCACTTATCACACTGGCCTCTTCTTACATCACCTAGATATCTATTTATACATTACAAAGTGGGCCTAAACATGGGTAACCCATGGGCCGACATCCCATGCCTGTTAAATAAACCCTAAACCCAAAATTGCATTAAGAAGGGTCCGAGATCCCATGATCTCAGATTCGCCTTGATCTCCACCTTTGATCAGCCTGTCGAAGTCCCAAAATCATTCAAACGTGACCAAGGTTCTCCAAAACTTGGTCAAGGGCCAACAGGCCCCCAACACTCACCTGTGACTCATCCTGAGTCACTCTGGTTTGGGTAACTCTGCCTCAAATGCCTCGAGCTTGGCTCGAGCTGCTTCAACATGTTGCTTCACCAGATCCTCCTGCTTGGTGAACTCTTGAATGACCTTCTTGGTGATAGGTCCTTCCAATTGTTGGTCAACTGAGGTGACCACTTGCTCTAGTTGTGCACCTTGTCCTTCGATCTCCTCAAAAATTATGCAAGCTACATCCTGCACTGGTTGGATTTGTTGGGTTACTTCCATGACCTTACTCTGAATGGAATGGACCTAATGCTGAACTATGTGTTGTTCATAAGCTCTTTTCATCCTCTCAACCAGTGATAGTATCTTCAACTGCGCTTGTACTGTTGTTGCTTGTTGTTTTGCCTCCTAGAGCTGTGAATCCAGTTTCATGAGCTAAGGTTCCTCTGCAAGGCGCTCGTAGGTCTGCGCACTTAGACTGTTGATTTTTTTTCATTCCAAGGCTAATGCCTTGATTCTCTCAACTATTCTCCTCGCAGTTTCTTCTCTTAGATCTCACATTTCCTTTGGAGTGCTTGGCACTACTTGTAACTCCAGTTCGGCTATCCTCTGTTGGAACTGTTGAATAGCTTCTGCAAGCTTCCCTACTTGTCTTTCTACTAGGTATTCTTCCATTTGTTCTAAGCCCATCACATAGCGAAGTTCTCTAATGACTACTTCTTTATTTCCAATCTGCTCTGCGAGCAGTTGCTCCTTCTCCTTCTGGATCTACGGTCTATTCTCTACAAACTTGGCTTGGATGTCATCTTTTTCCTATTGCGCAACCCGATGTTTTTCTCTAGTTTCCTATTTTTATTTCTTTGAGGCCTCTATGGCATGTTCCTTTTCCTCCTAGACACGAAGAAGGCAAGCTTCGGTCACATATTATATTTGGTGTAGCTGGGCAGGTTCATCTCCCAACTCTGTTCCTTCTGATAATGGGGGCACGGTAGACACTGGGCGGCTGGAGTGGAGGGCTTGTTGTACCCCTTTCATCTCTGATTCAATTCTTTCATACATGGTCTCTTGTTTGGCTTCATTGCACTGTAAGATATATTCTAAGGTATCTAAGACAACAGTGATGATGAAATCTATGTCATCCATCGTGAGCAAAATCTACATTTGTAGTTTAGTATCTTTGGACTTCTTCTGCGATGTAGGTTTCGTGGGGGAAACCTTTATTTTCTTGGAGGTCTCAGCTTCGTCAATAGGGTCCCTAGGTGGTGTTACTTTGCCTTGTTTTTTCTCATCTTCTTCTTCTTTGTATTCTTCTTTGTCTACTTTTTCATCACCTCCCCCTCTGGGTGAGTCTGAAGTAGTATCTTCTGATGCGTTGCCCAGCTTGTGTACCTCTTCCTTTTTCTTCCTTCTGCTACTGTTGGTTCATCATACTCTTCACGAGTGACCATAGAAATTCCAATTAGATCGAGGTTAGAAAGTTATGCCTGGTCGACTGGTACAAGGAGCTATGCAGGCCACTCCTTAGTTATTTCTTCCATGTCCTCCTCAGTGAGCTTGTAGTAAGATTGGATCTCTTCTTTATGTTCATCTCCTTGCATAGTGATATAAATAAAATGTATATCTGCACGAAACTTCACAATGGTCTGAATCTGTGCAGGGTATTCAGTGTCATGCGAGGGGAAGACTCAATATCTCTCTTCAACTGTAGGTAATAGGTGTGGAACACTGTGTTTGACTGCCATTTTTTATCCATGTCGCTCGAATACCAGAGCGTGGTGAACTTTGTGACTAAGGGTTCTAATGGCTCAATCTTAGGGAAGGTCGCACCTTCCGGCATCTCCCAAGCAATGAAGGCGATGAGGATAAGCATCCAACTAAAATGGAACTTGTAGCCCTAATCCTGAGCTTCGTGGTAGTATTTCTCTAACTGGTTGACGAGGAATCTCACCCAGTTCATTTGTATCCCTTCCATGCATTTTCCTGTGAGGTAGATGAAAAACCTCGTGACCTACGTGGGTATGTTCTTCCTTACTAGCTTACTAGCAATCAACTGGCAAGCTAGGCACACTGTGCCATTCTAGATGGAGGCTACCTTGTATCCCCACTTCCCCTTTTCCACAACACCATAGGTGTCTTTGATTCTATGTGTCGGGGTGCAATATGTAGCCTTTCCTGGATAAAATTCTTGTGGGTCTGTTCCTTGCATGCTTAGTCCGGTGATCCTATGGATCAGCACTGGATCGATAGTGATACGCCTGTCCAACCACAGATAACCACCATGGAAGAATGATAGTAGGAGCTTAACACACGCGTTAACCTCCTGATGTCTTCTGAAGTGTGGTATATTCATTACATTTAGGATAGTGGCCCTCACGATGTCCATGGTCCACGACTGGGGGACGATCTTCTACTTCTTCCCCTTTGTCTTGGTTAAATACTTGTATGGTGTGAGAATTCCATAGATCTTGCGGTCTCCTAGGTTATAGTCACTGATATTCAACATCAGAATCATTTCCATATGCAGTCTAAATGTGTGTATCCCCTTCGGGAGGTACTCAATGATGACTGTGTAGTTGAAGTCCCTCGGTACGCTGTCACGACTCACCGTTATCGCATGGTCCCAATGGTCTAGTGGTGAACGTTTTGGCAATGAATCTGTTTCTAGTCGTTCTGGAGTGTCGTTCTAACGGTTGGGATGCCTCCAACGGTCATATTGCTTCATCATGGAAAAGTGACAATTTATGTTGTTCTGATATCCTGACGAAGTTCCAGTTCTGCAAACCTTCTTTCTACGGAGACCTCCCTAGAACTTCCTGTAACTTTTCTAACTTTGCTTTCTTCTTGTTGAGTTTTTTGGCTTTCTTTCCTGTAATCTGAGTCACTGGTTTCCTCTTTCCATTATCGTTCTTATCTCCTCTTGGCATGGTAACTTCGCACTATAGAGGGTCTTTCATAGGGTTCAAGGGTAATACTTCTTATCTTTTTGGGGTAGGTGCTCTACTCTCTTGTGCAGACAGGTGTTTCAATTCTTCCTGTGTTCTTTCAACTTTGACATCTAGATCTATGGTTCTTAGTAGCCTCAACTGGTCCTCTTGTTCTTTCAATAAGTGTGATATTCTCCTTGCCATGAAATCTCTTAGTTCTTGCTTTTTCTGCTCTAGATCCTTCTCTTCTTGTTTCCTTCGTATATGATATTTCTCAATCCAGGTTTTTCCTAGCAAAATAGAAAATGGGGCGTTGTTCTCAACAAATTTAACGATCTCAAATTATTCTTCTATCGAAATTCCATGAGCACTCATAGATGTCTAGGTAAGTCTTCCACATAGGGTTATCATCTTTCCTCTAAATAATCTTATTCCTCCCAATGAAGGAACCATAGTGGGTTTTCCAAAAATTTCCCAAGTTCTTTTTGTCATGATACTCACATGTGTTTCCTCATCCAGGACACAATCTATGTCGAAGTTGCATATTCTTGTTTCAATGCATTCTTTCTCTTTTAAGATCTCTGATAAGTTGATATCTCTGTGATCGTTCAGGGTTCATTTCATCTGTAATAACACAGTCTCTGATTCTTTCTGGGGTTCTATCATATCCTTAGTTTCTTGGCTTGTCTCATAGTTTTCTCATCTCATATTCATTTTTCAACTTTAGCAATCATTCTAGGGAAATCCAAAACTTCATGTCCAGTATCCTTACAACAAAGGAAAATAGGACCTCTACCAGGGCATTCCTTAGCAATATGTCCCGGTCTTCTGCAACCATAGCAAAGAGTTAATCCTCTATTTCATTTAAATGACCCCCAACCTTTCCTGTACTGCGTACTGGGATCACAGTAACTAACCTGCAAGAAATTATTTATAGGATCCTGCATCCATTTGTTAGTCCAAACATTCTTTGTATGCATAGGGATAACATGTATTTCAATATTCTTATCATATCTATTCATATCAAATCTTCTTTCTTCTAGCTATACCCTAGTTTTCATACTAGTACCAAATCTATTAAACATACCTAGATGCATTCTTTCGAAAATAAAAAATTTCACTTATCTTACCTTTATCAGAGCACAAAGATTCAAGATCTTACCTCTTTTCTTTAGATCGTACTTATCTTCTTAGCATAGAGCTTCACAAGTCTAGTAGAATATTGTGCACTAGGGCAGCAGATCTACGCACAGAGATTTCTGTTTTCTTCAGTTCCTAGCAATCACAGTTTTAGGTCTCGGCAATGAAACCATTTATTGGCACAGGGGTAGAACCAAGGTTCAACGCTTCAGAAGCGCACCAAAAAAACCCTAACTACCTTCCCTTTCGGCAACACCTGCGAAGAATATGAAGTCTCACCTGAGGTAGAGGTGGGGGGGGTTGCAGGACTCAGATGTCTAGAACCTAGATGGGACACAGATGTGTGATTACAATACCTTAACAGAGAACTTAGCAGTTAACATTCATAAATATTTAATCCTTATTTGCATCGCAGATTCACATCCTAATTACATAACAGCGCAGTATTCAACCAGATCTAACACTTCCAAGCACTTAGCACATCAGATCTAGCATTCATTCAGGTTACTAAGCACTAAGATATTATATCATATGCATCTAACATATATCATTGCACTAATCATACATCACATCAATAACATAAAAACTATAATGCACAAAGCAACCATAACACAAAATATACGTGGTTCACCCCAATGTGGGGATATGTCCACCAAATCTTCTCTCCTTTATTGTCTTCTTTCAATCTTCTACAAGCACAGAGCCACAAGAAACCACTCCGCATAGGACAGGAGATCTGTGCGCGCCTTGCCAGATCCTCCTTCCCCAAGCTAGGTTTAAGCACAAAGTCTTCTTACAAGCTGCACACAAGCTTCTTACAATCACTTGCACTTAGCTCTGCAAGTTCTTAACACACAGTAAGCACAAATCCTTTGCAATCACATAGATCAAACTCTATCACTTAGCACACTAGCCTCTTCTTACATCGCCTAGCTATATATTTATACATTACAAAATGGGACTAAACATGGGTAAACCCATGGGCCAACATCCCATACATATTACATAAACCCTAAACCCAAAAATTCCCTAATAAAGGGTCGATATCCCGTGATCTCTGCTTTGCCTTGCGCTCTGCCTTCGACCAGCCTATCAAAGTCCCAAAATCGATCAAACTTGACAAAGTTTCTCCAAAACTTGGTCAAGGGCCAACACTAAGGAAGATCGCCACAAGTCCACATTTTCAACAGAATGGGTATCCTACTAGTACACGGTGATGCCTTTTGGACTGAAGAATGCACAAGCCATATTTTATAAGGTGGTGGTCGAAGCATTCAAGGAATTTTTACATACATTTTTGGAACGAGAAAAAGGCCTACCATGACAGACATATCAGGAAGAAAGCCTTTAAGCAAGGAGATTTGGTATTGGTATATGACAGCAAGTTCATGACGCATCCATGGAAGTTCAGGACACATTAGCTTGGGCCATATGAGGTTTCCTATGTTACAGAAGGAGGAGCTGCGTAGTTGAATACTTTGATGGGAGAATGGAAGGAACGTTTGGTAAATGGGAGCCAATTGAAATTGTACTATGACAATCATCTGCCTTGCATCTCTCAGTAAAAGCAGAAGAAGAAGGGTCTAAGTACCAGGTGTAGTTGAAACTGGGTAACAGACACAGAAAAGATAATCTGCACAATGAAGGGAGGAACAGAGCAGAGAGTTCAGGTTTTTCTGCGTAGTCTGAAGACAAAGAGAAACAAAAGGTTTAGACCTGCAGTGCCTCAAAACGAGTCACAGGTAAGTGTTGGGGGCAAGTTGGCCCTTGGATATGGAATAAATTGAAGATTAACTAAGAAAGACGAAGTACGAACTGCGTGGAAGGAACATTGACTGGTATTGGGTCGAAGTGGTCAAAGAAGCAGAAAATAAGGAGCTAAGTAAGGGAAAATGAGTTGTTGAACGAGAAGATCGAGGAACACAAATCAGAAAGGAATATGGATCATGGACAACTCAATAAGAAAAAAAATCCACCAAAGGTTTCTTTGGATCACCTCACGGGTAAGAAGGAAAGACAGGTTGGCGAAGCCGTGAAAACACAGGTCAAGTTGACCTAGGGTTTTGGGATCTAGGTTTTTGACACCTAGATGTTAGTCATTGTAATGTATAAATAAAGATCGATAGGAGTGAGGAAAGGGTTGGTTGGGGGTTGTTCGTTGTTGGTCATTTCGAGCTCAAAGAAGATTGTATTGTTGATGACGAGTGATTGTTGTTGTGTGAGGAGAGTATTGTGTTCTGATAATATGGTTGTATTGTAAGATATTCAGCTGGGTGCAAAGATCAACCCTGTTGTTGGGTGTGTAGGAAGGGAAGAAGGAAGAGATATATATATATATATATATATATATATAGAGAGAGAGAGAGAGAGAGAGAGATATGCAAGCTAAGTGCACAGATAGAACTGTATGTTTTCATATAATATCAAGAAACAAAGTTCTATGGACGTATCCCTAGGGAGAGGGTGAACCACGTATATCTTTCTTTTCTGTGTGATTGATGTTGTGTTCTTTTACTTTTTGATATTTTTTTATTGCATCATTATGTTAGATCTGAGATATAGTTTGTGTAGTAGGCCTAAAGGAGATAAAGAATAACTAGATCTCTGTGTGTTTTTCCTTTGAATCCACTTTCATTTCCTCTGGTTGTAGACACCTGTGTCCTGCAACCCCCTATTGCTACTTTGGGTGAGACTGCATCTGCTTCATAGGTGTTTTCGAAAGGGCCAGTAGTTAGTGCTTGTTGGTTCGATGTTGGAGTTGAACCCTGGGTCTACCCCTGTACTAACAAGCTATTATACTAAATTGCTCTGTAAACTCAGTTCTAGTGTTAATATGAATGGTGCGTCGAGATTGTGAGTGTATCTTGAGTTGGAGTAGTACCACGATTGTCTGGGGGGGCCACCAGTGGTTTGGGTATCTTGTTAACTTGTTGTATATTCATATTTATGCATTTAACTCTCTTGTGTGCAGGTTACTTGTTGAACTTTTATTTATTTTTATATCGCTTACAAGTTACTCGTAGTTGTATATATCTAATTATCCATACTCTGACATCTAACATCTCCTATGCAGGTTGTGTTTTACTGATGTGTATATGTCCATAGTCATCTAATTGTGCAATTATATACAAGATTTCTTTCATTGTTTTATAAATTGTAGGTTACTTTGCAAATTGGTTATTTAGGCAGTGTCTATAACAGTTACATATACTTCATTAAGTTACGATTTTCAATTACTTCCTATAGTTCTGCATAAATTTTTAACTCTGTGTAGAATATTTCCAGCATCAGAGTGATAGGATAAGGGCTGATTTCAAATCTCTTGTGCATAATATTTATAGATTGTATTAATTATAAGAACATGTATTGATATCTTCATAATTGCAAAGATTTCCATAGACTGCCTTATTCATACTCTGCATATCTCTGTAGAAATTAGCATTTAATTGATTCTGCTTGAATTATCAGTAGTGTTAAGATGCCATCGTGGCATAATCCTCCACCGTAGACATAACCATTACATTTGAATATCGTCATGATTCTCTTTACTTTCATTGAGTTAGAATAGTGTAAAAGATATGGTAGAATAGAAGTAATTGTGAGTCTTTGGAACAAATGTTTTAAGAATAGAGTTCACTGTAAAGAAGTTCTTTTAAAATATAGCTTGTTTTTATGAGTTCATTGTCCATAATTATAGATTGTTCTTAAAAAAAGATAGTTTTATTTTATTCAAGATTTGTTCACTTAGAATAATGAATTTACTATTCCTAGTTGTAGATTACCCTGTATATATGAAGTAAGCTCACTTTATAAATAGAGTTTATCTTGTTCATAACCTTTTTAGAATTGTAAATGAAGCACGAGTCCCTAGGATAAACCTTCATTTTGCTTAGCTAGATTCACTTTCCAAACCTCACAAGTATCTAATTTGTACTCTACCTTGACTCATATTGTGTCACAACTCTAAGTCTACTTATCCTGGTCGATAATTTAATTGAGGGACATTAATACATATAGTTTACCCATCACTACGTTAGTAGAGGGTTAGGGAAGAAATTTAGGCCTAGTCTAGGGTTAGTTTAGGAGCTAGTTAGGGTTAGTTACCTAGGTTTAATGCAGCCCTAATGGTTGTAGGTTAGTGTCTATTACAACATAAATTTGTGGTGGTTGAAATGGGATGCCTCAATGAGGCAAGAGAGCGAAAGGCTCAAGGAACACTTTCCCAGAGAGAGAGCCTTAAAACTTATAAAATCATGTTTTCCAAGGCAATAATTTTTTTTCTCCAATACAATAAATAAATGACTAGTGCTTTTAATAATTTATTTAATGGGGTCATGCAAAGAAAGAGCTAGAGAAGCTACCTCCTTGGGGGTGTAAATCCTCTTACTACTCAAGGCAAGTTTCTCTATCTAGTTTTTAAGCTAAGAGGGTGTATGCCCTTATACTTCTCTTAGAAAACCCTTGTTTAACTAATAACATGTAGCATAGAATGATAAAGAATATGGTGGGGGTGTATGCCCTTATACTTCCCACCTATCTCCTAGCACAATAACCTTGGCTTGAAACAAATGATAGCATTAAATTAAAGACAATACCAATTCAAGGAAAATGCTAAGACAATCCACCACAATAGAAAGCGATAAGCCTTCCAAGGCTATAGCATCACTTCCATCAACCATACATCAAGATATAACCATAAATAAGAGTGAAAGAGAGACAATTTGCCAAAGGTAGCAAAACTTTTAGACCAAGTTCTTCTTACAAGAGGGAGAGTTATGTTATAATGATATCTTATGATCTCATATTTATACCTTGACTCATACTGTGTCACAACTCTAAGTCTACTTATCCTAGTCGATAATTTAATTGAGAGAAATTAAGACATATAGCTTACCCATCACTAGGTTAGTAGAGGGTTAGGGAAGAAATTTAGGCCTAGTCTAGGGTTAGTTTAGGATATAGTTAGGGTTAGTTACCTAGGCTTAATGTAGCCCTAATGGTTGTACGTTAGTGTCTATTACAACATTTACCCATCATTTTTGGCGTCGTGGTCGGGGAGTTGTCCAAAGGTAGAAAACAATTAGGAAGTAGATTATTTGTGAGCATTAGTACTAGTTTTGTGGAAGTGGAACTTTAAGAAAAGAGGTAAGAACATGTGCATACGTTATAGTAGGTTCCCCCAAACCCAATGGTAGTTTTCTTTTTGTAGCACTTTCATGAACAAACCTAGGGACCCAAAGCGTAGATATATCAAAAACAATCCAAAACTTTCAACCAAAGTTCCTTCTAACCTTTTTGGAGGAAGGAACACTCCATCTATAAACTCTGCAAAACAGTACCAGAAAGTTCAAGTAGGGGATAACTCAACCCAAAAAGCTAAAAAAGTTTCAGAAGAGACCAAAACTAGGGAAACCATAGAGAAAAAATCGAGACACCATAAATAGTAGGACATGAGGTAAAACAACTCGAACCTTCGTCAGAACCAACCAACACAACCTTTTCCTTTTTACCACCATTAGGGGATTCTAACTTTGTAGATATCACTGACCTTGAACATGTGAATTCCCTCTTTGGAGGTTCAGCAAATATAGTTGTGTCACAAGTTGAAACAACAACTTCTAAACCAATAGTTTCAACAGGCTCAAGCAAAGTCCCTGACAACCAAATAGTAGATAATTTTTCCTATCAACGGAATATCTCTCTTAAAAAAGAACCTTGGGACACCTCATTATCTCCAAGAGTAAAAACACTAAGGTATTCTCTTTTTGGGAATCATATAAATATGGATGATTTGGAGGATCACAATCATGTGAGACATGATGAGGGAGAAGAAGTAGGAAACTAGACAGAAACCACTTTTGGGTTTCCAATTTTGGATACCGCAAAAAATGTTAACATGAAGAACGTTCCACTCTTTTCACTACCTACCTTTTATGGTAAGAGTGGTGAGGACCCAGACACCTTCCTATTTGAGTTTCACATTTTGTGCAAAAGTTATAACTACTTGCAAGATGCTCAAAATTTAAAACTATTTCTTGCCACTCTTAAAGAGTTTACACTTAGATGGTTCATGGGATTAGGAGAGTCTAGTATCAGATCTTGGGAAGATATGAAGACCATATTCCTTAGGAGATACCAAGACTATTGTGAATCTAAATATTCTCGTAATGATATTTTTAAAATTCAACAATTAAAAGACGAGAGTCTGGAAGATTACATGGAGCGGTTTTCCTATACTTCACAAAAATCGAAATATCATGACCTTCTAGAAGATGCACTCAGAACTTTTTTTCTTAAATGGATTTCAGAAGAATATTTGGAAACATTTAACCTAATGGAATCGGGAGATATCTCTCATAAACCATTCGTTGAGATTTGTGAGATGTGTAGAAAATACTCGAGAAGTAGGGCTAAAACTGGAAAGGGTGTTCAGGATCCCTATAGTAGAAACTCAAAAGGAATTAGTTATGGTGGGATTACAAGGATATAAATAGGAAACCTATTAGAAAAATTTTAAACTAATATTTTAAGTACAATAGGTTCCCAATTGGAAA
>JASDQU010215085.1:9818-28250 GCA_032191745.1 Picea mariana
TTTCATGGTAGTTTTCAAATATTACCTTTTATGTTCAAAGGCCTTACAAAACAAATTCATCGCTAAAGTTTTAGAGAAGGCTTTGTGGCGTTTGGTAGGAAATTCATCAAAATAAACTTTTGAAATCCGTCCTAAACTCTGCAAGCTATTTTGATAAGCCTTCCGAAAAAGGTTAAATTTTGACAGTTGTCGCAACAAATTCATAGTGTTGTGGCACATTTTTTTATATTTTCAAAATCAAAGCTTTATAATTCATTGTCATTTGTTTGAAAAATCAACGTAAATCATATTTCATCATGATTTTTCCCATAAAGAGGTGCATCAAATATCTTAACTCTTTATCGATGAAAACTCTTATATATCACTGCAAAGAAACTGCTTAAAATAGTTGATAAGAGTTTCTATTGAAACTTTTGAATTTTACTATAAAATAATAAATGCCTTGGAACATTCATTACAAGGTTAAATTTTGAACTTAGTGTAAAGTTTGATTTCTTTATGTAAGGATGATGATCGTTATGATGTGTAGCTAGTATTGACAATCTACATGCTAGTACTAGCAAGAACTTGTGACTTGGGAAGGGTTGAGATGTCTCAAAATCACTTTATTTGCTTCTATCCCAGGGGTCACCTACGCTCCGAGCCTCATCACAGTAGACCAAATATTAAACATGTACAACCTCTACCCCCACTAGTTTTGAACCTATGACCTCTAGGGAGAAAACACATGTTCTTGACCATTAGGCCCACTCAAGTTGCATGGTCAAATCACAAATTTATTGGCAAAAGCTATCGTATTGACAAAGGATATTTGTGGTGATTAGAGTCATGAGTAATCCTTATCCATGTTTTTTAAAAACCCAATAGAATGTTTTGGATTGCATTAGCATTTGTGAATTACAATTGGGAATTTGAAAATGCACCAAGTCTAGTCAAGTGAAGTTCAAAAACCAAAATAGTGAGGATTATGAGGGAGCTTTGTAAGTTTGTTGAAATTGTTGGAATTAAAGGTAAGCACGTCAAAACCTGATAAATTTGTGTTATTTGAGAAATTGTTTTCAAAAAAAGAAAAGGAACATAATCTCACATAAGTAACAATAATTTTTCTTTCTGAGTTGGTTTCAAAACATTTGATTGTAATTGAAATGTAAAATTACTAAATCCTTCTCTTAATCAATCACAAGCCCAAAGTCAAAATGTCATAGGAATTTGGAAAAATACTCTCTCTTGCAATTCGGTCTTGTCTTTTCGACCATAAACATAAAAAAAATTATGTTAAAACATA
Source organism: Picea mariana (assembly GCA_032191745.1). NCBI lineage: Eukaryota > Viridiplantae > Streptophyta > Pinopsida > Pinales > Pinaceae > Picea > Picea mariana. The sequence continues at coordinate 11,104 of JASDQU010215085.1, forward strand.
AAATGAAAAGGTTAGGTGATATTGTTTTTTCTCTTGAAATGCTACAAAAGTTATACCTCTTAAGAAAAACACTCCAAATAAGAAGTCCCAAATCAAAGAAAAAGGTTGAAATAAAGAAAACTCCATAGACACCAAAAAGAAAATGGAAGAAACCTCATATCTCTTTACATCTATCTTTGAAATGTCTAGACCTATAATTGAGTCTTTGAAACCCAAGTTTAAGATATAGAAGCAAATACTAGATCTCAAGCCTTTCTTGGATGGGATGAGATTTCAAGGAGATTCAAAGAAGACGATTACCCTGATGTAATCCCTCCAAGCAACCCTTCTAATGGAAATGTGGATGATAATGTTTTTGAAAATTTAAGGTCTCATCTCCACAGCATAGCAGCCAAGACCCTTATGTTGTGTTGCTTAGAGGTAATTGAATGGATCATTACACACATAGATACCAATACTAGAATTGTCATCAATGATCAAGGAAAGTGTGTGGATTTTTTCAGCCTATAGACCTCACAAAATACTATAGACTATTTGAGCCCAAAGAACACATGAACACAGGATACGTAGAGAAATTCCATAAAAATAATGATGTTGAGAAAATTTTGGCAAGTTGGTGGATACAAATAAAATGATTTTTAAGAATAATGATGTTAAGAAAATTTTGACAGGTTAGTGGATTGAAGGAAAACTATTTATCCAAAAGTGGATGGAGTTTATGGACTTACTAATTTGAGAGGTCCATAGATTTATGTTATGGCTATGACGTGTAGACTGTATAGTGAACCAAATTGTATTTATTTCGAAGATGGATGGATTCTAGTGATTTATATTATGTTGTCCAAAGAACTTGTATTTCATTGAGCAATCATTTTGTCCTATTCCATGCAAAAGGCTTTGGAAAGGGCTAAGAAACCTAACCTTGAATTTGTTTTTCATATTTATTGGACATCATATGTGCCAATAACCTTTTTCCACAAATATGTTGATTCTAGAATATTACAAGTAGCACAGTGCATGTATATTTTCATACATTGTGTGAAAACAAGTAAAACAAATTATGCACAAATCTATGATAATTTCTTTGCACCACTTTACAAGTTACTATTCTATAATCATGCTCCAAGACTGTTAGAAGATGCAATGTTTTTACTCAGTAGCATTAGAAATTGGTATTTGCAAGAGTAGCATGCCTATCTAAGGATTTATGGAGTGATTTCTCCTCCACACTTCTTTCCTTATCATGTACCAAAGAGGTTAGTCTTAAGAGAGATAGCCTATCAAACCATTTTTCATGGTTTTAATGCATCATTAACCAAGTACAGAAGAAAATGTTTTATTTCTTATAACTTATACATTGGCTATTATGGATTGACTAGTTCCAAAATTGCAAAAAAAAATCTAATGCAATGATTGAGTATAGGTTTCCTCAAGGGTAGTTTAGAAAACATGATCCCAAGGGTGTATTTTTGAAGCACGATGAGTTGTTAAACATATCTTGGCCATATGCTCATGAGAAATGGGAGCATGAGGAAGTTTATGAAAATGTTATTAGTTGGTAATAAGTAAATGAGAGAACCAAGCCAAAGGGATAGTACTCCTTCTCCCAAAATGATAAGGAATTAGAGGAGATGTAATATCCCCAATTTGATCCCCGAGTTGTAATTGTATATGTACATACATTATATAGGTTGGTGAGCCATTATGGTTTTTGGGTTAGAGCACTTAGATTTTTTTGGTCCGAAGAACCTATGACGATCAAGACTAGAGACCCTAGCATTGTAAATTGTACATGCAACTAATTAATAAAATACATCACTATTGCAAACCAAGTCAAACAAAAGAGTATGGGGGGTAGGACTCCACGAGAGGGAAAGGTGAGGGGGCTAAGAGGCCTAAAAAGGGGAGAATGCCAAAAAATAATATAATATTCCAAGCCAAAGTCATATGATCATATTATCCTAAGTTATAAAGTTTGGGAAAAGGTTCCTAAGTGGGATTCTTTGAGTGCCACAGAAAATTAAGGCCATGTATACTTAATCCTTGTTTTCAATGGAAAATGGACCATTCTTTGCTATTGTTACTAGTGCCTATGGATTTCATGCTTGGGGTGTGATCTAGTGAGATACATTATAACTCTATTATCTAGTGAACCTTGAGAATCCTTGGTGGATTTTTGTGGTCAATTCTCCTTAGGTTGACTTGGAGAATGTTGGAGCCCTATAGGGAGAATTGTGTGGGTAGGATTTTGTAATATCCCCAAGGACGAGCCCTGTTGTAAATCATGTTTATGAATTGTAAATCATGTTTTGTAGGATGGTGAGCCAAGTATTGATAAGCTGGTGGGCTTATGTGTTTATTAGATCGGAGAGCCTAAGTGTTAAAGGCCAGGAGCCTATTTTTGTATATGTAATATGCAGAACATTAATAAAGATTAAACATCGTTGCATGTAGACCAAACACAAAGAAAGAGTGATGAGGGACTAATCTTCCATTGGGTGGGTAAGGGAAAAGGGGATGAAAGGTTGGAAAGAGGGTCTAAGCTTAAGGGCTTAAGTCCTTGAGAATAATATTTTATTATTATCCCAAAGCTGTGTGACAAACATGTTTTTAACCTAAGTCCTGGGAGAGGCAATGCATGCAGCTCCAACATGTGCAAAAGGGAATGCATGCATCTCCAGGAAGACAAGTGTCGACCTAGGCGCATGCGGTTAAAAGTTGAAATGTTAGCTGAGTTGGGGGTTCATCCTCCATTCTACCATCAACTATCTGAAACCGTGAATTATGTATGGTCTCTGTGTTTGTCCTCCATTCTTCCATCGACTGTCTGAAACCGTGAATTACGTTGGTCTCTACATTTGTCCTCCATTCTATCGTCGACTATCTGAACCATTTGAGTCTGGGTTCATTCTGCCAGTTTTCCCGATCCTCCGTCTGAAACCGTGAACCTCTGTGAACAATCTCTGCTTAATTTTCTTGGCATGCATCCTGAAAACCAGAAATCCATGAACCATTATGTGTCTTCAAAGGAACCCGACACCTGAGTAATCACCTTATCTATACAGTGTTTTAGCCTGGGTTGTTTCTGCCTATGGTGCCATGCCCATATGATGTTGCTATTGTCACCCATGTTTGAATGAGTGTTGAATCATTGTTGTTGTCCTCACCTGGCTGGAGCCGAGTCGAGGAATGTGTTGAAGAACCGAGTTGTCAGGCACGTGGTAGAAGAGGAAGGTTTTCATGCCTGTGAGTAGCTCTCTCCGGGTGAGAGAGTCTGTTGGGAAGTGGTTTTCTCCCAGAGAGAGTCCAACACCAGCTACAGAGCTCTGAGAATTTCTGATCCGGCCTATTGTCGAGACTCAAAGAGGGAGGTGAAGCACCGATGGATTGTGATTTTGAAGGTGTATACCCCCAGGTTTAATAGGCATGTGGGGAATGAGATTCTGTGAGTAGTGGGCGTAAGAAGGCTCCTGGAGAGAATCCTTTTGGTTGCTCTGTGCAGTTTTCCTGTAACCTTAGCCTAGTCCAAGATTCCCTTGCCTTGGGTGGAGCTTAGTCCCAGTGTGGGGGTGACCCACTGCTGAGCGTGATGAGCAACGTGGTCTAAGGCAGGGAGGTTTGTGGAAGGTCTGCACGTAGTTGGTGGTGTATTACAGTTTAAAAGATAAGTATCGTTATGTGTTTAATTTCAATTAAAATGCATGTCTGTGATGCTTGTAATATTATCATGTATTCCATTGAATGAATGAATTACTATTATTTCCATTAATTCTATATGTTAGTAGTAATTATGTGTTTACTCTGTGTTAAGTCATTTAACTTCATTTAAATACATACTATATAAGTGAATGTTCCACGTAGTAGCGTTTCCCGGCAGTGGGGTTGATGGTCGGGGACGTTACAATATGGTATCAGAGCCATGTTTTCAATGCTGAGCCTAGATGGGTCGGATAAGTGGTCTTTGGACCCAAGGTTTCGAGTGGAAATGGTGTTCATATGGAACATATTTTGAAACTTAGAATATTTCCGAGTGTCAAGGGGTTACCTGGTTGTGTTACGAAGCTCAGGAGGAGTAGCGGTAGATTAAAACTGCAGCCGGAGTGGTATTTGACCACACAGAGAGAGAGCGCTCAACACTTGGGGTGTTGGAGCCTTAAGATCTATTTGGGAAAAAGGAGAGTCCTTTACGACCATCATATCCAGAGAAGGTGGAAGAAGATTATCATGGAAGCCTTTCGGAGTTCCGCAATCGGGAGAAGTGGAATGCGTTGAGGCACAAACTTCTGAAGAAGATCTACACCATAGATCATAGGGAAAGAGCCTGACTATTAGATCTGTGCCCAAGAAGGCAAAGAAAATTCACTTCAGAGGATTTCAAGTGTGGAGTGTGACAAACTCTCGAAGTCTCGAAGTATATCGCAACCGTTCGTTGCGAAGGACATGCGTCAAGAGATCATGTACTTCGGGTGGAAGTACTTCGAGAGGAGGCAAGTGTTGTGAGTTTGAAACTCTCGAAGCCCGAAGTGACAAAGTCACTCATATCCGTTGATCGTGAAGGAGGACACGCGTTAGTAGATATTGAACTCCGAGAGAAAGTGCTCCAGGAAAAAGCGAGCGTAGAGGAGTTGAAACTCCCGAAGCCCGAAGAGTCGAAGTGGTGAGTCATGATGATGTCACCTGGAGGTGTCGTGGACACATAGGATGTGTGCCACATGTCAGTGGGTTTAGAACCCGTGGAAGATTGATATGACATTTGGAACATGACGAGTGTCACCCATTTGAATGGGCCACGTATCAGTCGTTAGTATTCCACCATGTAGCATCCTATGTGAGCAGGGTTAGTGGGGCCCGAGGTTACGTAACGTAGTTAAAGGTCAGAGGACCTATAGCAGCGTTGATCGTGATACATCAAGATCAATGACCAGAAGGAATTACAGGGACCCAAGTTGCATGGAAGCTAATTCTACAAGGCAGTCCCACAATCCAAACCGTGATTTCACTAAGGGGTTACATGTCAGCTTCAGGAGAATTGCGGGATGAAAGGCGGGTTACTCCAAACCATCGTTGCATGCCCCCGCAATTGGGAAAATGTTAAGTGAGGTAACATAATAACGTCACCTAAGGTGACATGGGAGTGTTCAAAGATTAATGGTTCGGGGTGTGCGGATGTGAAATCTTCCAAAGTCTCGAAGTTTCGAAACTCGGACACCCGAGGTTCCACAACGAGTGTCATCCATTGGATGGTGGGTAGACGTGGACCATTGATTCACCCTACTATGCGAGTTTGAAAACTCAGAACTCTGAGTGATTGTCGTATTGCGCTTTGAAAATTTCTGAGGTCGAAGGCCTGAGTATGCACTTATTGATCTAGCGCTTGGTCACGACCCATGGTTGCGTGGGTTGGGGACTGAGAGAAAGGGGCTAGTGTCTGGAAAATTAGCAGAGCAGAGCTCTGAAAGAAGAAATCTGTGGGGAATCTTGATTGAACGAGAATCACAAAGGATGAAAATTGAACGTTTTCTTGAATCAGATTTGTTTATGAATGTTGTGGGATTTGTTAAGGAATAATGGCTTGACAAATTCTAGTTGTCTGCACATTGTGTTTGCAGAAGTTTAACGAGTGCCAGAACTGAGTATAATTTCCACTGAGTACAAAAGAAATGGAAGAGGCAGGGATTGCTTCCAGTTCATAGAATGAAATAAAAGGGATGGATGTTCATTTTGGAGTTGAAGGGTCGAACCCCAATGGTCATGGAGAAGAGATAGATAAGGAAGGGCATATGATGAAAACCATTGAAAGATTGTAGAAAGATGCCCAAACTCACCGAGAAGATAACAGAAATCTCATGAAATCTAAGGAACATCAAGGAGAATTCAACTTAAATTTGATGAAGAGCCTCGAAAGGATCGAAAATAAATTGGATAAGGAGAGTGACTCAAGAAAAACTGGGAGTTGCAGGATCCCTGAGAAGAAAAGGAGATCAAGAAGTATTAGTAGTCATCATCATCACTTCCCGAAACACTCCAATAAGGAGGCACGTAGAAGTTCAAGCCCATCTCCTACCAGAAAGCATAGGAGATCTAGAGTGGATGAACTGAAGGGCAAAATGAACAAGATTAAGCCTGCTACGTTTGATGGGGAACATAAGAAGGAGGAAGATGCAGAAACATGGTTGCTTGGCATGAGGAAATATTTCCAACTACACAATTATTCCTCTCATGCAGAAGGAAGAGTTGCGATGTATCAACTGAAAGGAAAAGCATCCATGTGGTGGGATCAACTTGTGCATGTGCAGCACATTAGAGAGAAAGATATCACTTGGAAAGAATTCAAGAGGTATTTTGAGAAGAAATACTTGACTAAAAGATACTACGACAAAAAAGTGAAAGAGTTATTTGAACTCAAGCTGGGCAGCATGACCATTGATTAATACGAAAAAAAAAATTTGTAATTACTAAAGTATGTCTCGTTCATCAAAGATGATACTGTCAAGATTCAAATGTATCTTAGTGGAGTTCCACCTTCCATCGGTGAAAAGATCCAGTATAATGACCCTAAGACTATGTAAGAAATGATAAGAAGAGTGAAATGCTTATATGAGCAACAAAGAGAGAAGCCTACCTTCTGGAAGGCTTGGGAAGACAAGAAGAAATTTCAGATGGATCAGAGGAAGAAGGGAACTAAGCCACCCTTTTTCAGAAATAGTCCTCAAGGATAGCCATTGTTTAGAGAGCCGAGAATGGTTGATGTAGGGGAACAAAGGCCAAGACAAATGCCCATTCAGTGTTGGGGATGTCAAGGGAACCACAAGTACAGAGATTCTAACCACAAAAATGGCAAAGTGAGGGTTGTCCATAATGTTCAGCAAGATGAAATAGTTGAGGACATGGTAAGTAGAATGCCAAGGATATACACAGCCTTGGACAACAAGCAAGCAGAATATCAACCGCACATGATTGAAGTGGAAGGTATGATCAATAATCATCCCTTCACTATTTGAATTGATTTGGGGCTAGCCATAGTTATATAGATCCTAGAGTGGTGGAAAGTTTGCAATTGTCGAGAAACAAACATGAAAATTCTTGGCTAGTGCAAATGGATATAAGAACCAAGAGGAAAGTCATTGAGTTAGTTAAGTCATGTCCAGTGGTAATGAATGGACTGAGCATGAAGGATGAATTGAACATTTTGCCTTTAGGTTCTTATGATTGTCTAATTGGGATGGACTGGTTGGACCAGCACCATGCCATCTTGGATTGTCGTAACAAGGAATTCACTTGCCTAGATGAGGAAGGACATCGGAAAACAGTCCAAGGAATTCCCAAAGTTGTTGCTATGAGAGAAATCTCAGCAATGCAGCTAAAGAAGTGCTACAGGAAAGGCTGTCAATTATTTGAAACCCGTGTGGAGGAAACACCTAAGGATAAGGTGTCAAATATTGGAGATCATGCGGTACTAAAGAAGTTTGAAGATGTATTCCAGGAGGTACCTAGATTACCCCTGAAGAGAGATATTGACTTATCTGTAAACTTGATGATTGGAGCAGCTCTAGTGTCAAAAGATCCTTACAGAATGAGTACGTCGGAGCTGAAAGAACTGCAATTGCATCTTAAAGAGCTTCTGAAGAAGGGGTATGTATCCCAAGTGTGTCACCTTGGGGTGCCTCGATCCTGTTCGTGAAGAAGAAGGATGGGACATTGAGATTGTGTATCGATTTTAGACAATTGAACAAATTAACTGTAAAGAACAAATATTCTATGCCGAGGATTGATGACCTCTTTGATCAGTTGAAGGAGGCAAAGATATTTTCGAATATAGACCTTAGGTTGGGATATCACCAGGTAAGGATAAAGGATGAAAACATCAACAAGACTGCCTTTAGAACAAGGTATGGTCATTACGAGTTCACAGTGGTGTCGTTTGGGCTATCGAATGCGCCCATTTTTTTTATGTGCCTGATGAATGGTGTATTCAGGGACTATCTAGACAAGTTTGTCATAGTATTCTTGGATGACATTATGGTGTATTCCAAGTCATAGGAAGATCATGAACAACATCTGAGGATGGTGTTGCAGGTGCTAAGAGAGCACCAAATGTATGCCAAGTTGAGAAAGTGCTCGTTTTATCTAGAGCAGATCCATTACTTGGGGCATATTATTTCAAAGGATGGGATAGTTGTATATCTTGAGAAGATTGAGGCCATCAGAGAATGGTCAGCGCCAAAGAACGTGACGAAAGTCGGATCTTTTATGGGTCTAGATGGTTATTACAAAAGGTTTATCATAGGGTTCTCGAGGAGAGCTCACCCTATCACTTCCCTGCAAAGGAAGGAGAAGAAATTTTAGTGGACAGAGGAATGTGAGAAAAGATTCCAGCAATTGAAGCAATTGTTAACCAGTGCTCCAATCCTGAGGATTGCAGACCCAAATGAAGATTTCGTGGTGTGCACAGATGCATGCAAAGAAGGTCTGGGAGGAGTCCTTGGTTAGAATGGATTCGTAATCTATTATGAATCCAGAAATTTGAAAGAGAACAAAAGGAACTATGCAACTCATGATTTGGAGTTGGCAGCCATAGTACACGCTCTAAAAAAATGGAGGCATTACCTCATGGGAAGGATATTCAAAATGAGAACAAACCACAATGGTATGAAATATGTGTTTGATCAGCCAACCTTGAACGCTAGACAGAGTAGGTGGTTATAGTTTCTTTGTGAGTACGATTTTGATATCAAACATATCAAAGGGAAGGAGAATAAAGTGGTTGATGCACTCAGTAGGAGTGTACACAAATTACATGCTACAACCATTAGCATGTATCGAACTGATATTAAAAGAAAAATTTTGGAGGCTACAAATACATATTTGTAGTACAAGGATTTGGTAGCAAAGCTACAACAAGGTAAGAGGCCACAGAAAGTGGGGATTTATAAATTGGAATCTGACAGAACACTTTTGTACAAGAACATAATTTATGTACGTAATGTCCAGGACTTAAAACTTATGATTTTGAATGAAATGCATAATGTGCCTTATGTTGGGCACCCTGGATATCAGAAAATTGTGGCAGCAGTCAAGAGCCATTACTTTTGGCCAGGTATGAAGAAAGAGATTGTTGAATATATCGCTAGATGTATGGAGTGTCAGAAGGTTAAATATGATCATAAGCACTTAGTAGGGTTATTGCAGCCTTTACCCATTCCTAAGTGGAAGTGGGAAGTAGTGGCAATGGATTTCATCACAGGATTGCCCAGAACCAACAAGAAACATGATTCAATCATGGTGGTGGTGGACAAGATTACAAAAGCTGCCCATTTCATTCCACTAAAGAATACTCACAAGGCAGCGGACGTTGTTGATATATTTATGAGGGAAATGGCATGATTGCATGAAATTCCCAAGACAATTGTGTCTGAGAGAGACTCGAAATTTACCTCAAATTTCTGGAAAGGGTTATTCAAAGGATTCAGAACGAATATGAACTTTAGTACAGCCTATCATCCTAAGTCAGATGGGCAGACAGAGTGGTTGAATTGAGTAATAGAAGACATACTGAGGATGTATGTGATGGATAAACCATCGAAATGGGAAGACTACCTACATTTGGTAGAGTTCGCCTACAATAATGGGTATCAAGCATCATTGAAGATGATCCCATTTAAAGCACTTTATGGTAGAAAGTGCAATACTCCAGTGAGTTGGGATAATCCAGCTGATAGGACAATAGGTGGCCCAAAGTTTCTCAAGGAAATGGAAGAACAAATGTTAAAAATTAAGCAGAATTTGAAAGCTTCCCAAGACAGGTAGAAAATTTATGCTAAAAAAAACAGAACCCATGGAGAGTTTAAAGTGGGAGAGCATGTTTTCCTGAAAGTGAAAGCCAATAGAAGTTCCCTGAAGCTAGGAAACTGCGCCAAGTTGGCAGCCAAATTTTGTAGGTCATTTGAAATCCTAGAAAGGATTGGTCTAGTTGCATATAAGTTTGCATTACCTGCATCTATGACGGTACATAATGTGTTTCGTGTTTCATTGCTTAAGAAATATATACCTGATGTTAATAATGTAATTGATTGGAATGTGATTCAGGTGGAGCAAGAACGTGTCCTGCAAGTGCATCATGCACGCATATTGGACCAGAAAAGAAAACAACTCTGGAATTGAGCCATAGGGCTTGTAAAGGTCTAGTGGACCTAGTACGGTCCTTAGGACACGACATGGGAGAATGAGGATGTTATGTGCGCAGAATACCCACATTTTTTGAAGATTTTGAAAATCTTGTTGATGTTGTGTAAAAGTTTCACTGAGGGCAGTGCAAAAATAAGGGGAGGGGATTGTAATATCCCCAAGGATGAGCCTTGTTGTAAATCATGTTTATGAATTGTAAATCATGTTTTGTAGGCTAGTGAGCCAAGTATTGATAAGCTGGTGGGCTTATGTGTTTATTAGGCCAGAGAGCCTAAGTTTTAAAGGCCAAGAGCCTTCTTTTGTATATGTAATATGCATAACATTAATAAATATTAAACATCACTGCGTGCAAACCGACCATGAAGAAAGAGTGATGGGGGACTAAGCTTCCACAAGGTGGGTAAGGTAAAAGGGGTTGAAGGTTGGAAAGAGGGGCTAAGCTTAGGGGCTTAAGTCCTTGAGAATAATATTTTATTATTATTCCAAAGTTGTCTGACAAACATGTTTTTAACCTAAGTCCTGGGAGAGGCAATGCATACAGCTCCAATGTGTGCAAAAGGGAACGCATGCAACTCCAGGAAGACAAGTGTCGAGCTGGGCGCATGCGGTTAAAAGATGAAGCGTCAGCTGAGTTGGGGGTTTGTCCTCCATTCTTCCATCAGCTGTCTAAAACCATGAATTTCATCTGGTCTCTGCGTTCATCCTCCATTATTCCATCGGCTATCTGAAATCGTGAATTATGTCCCGTCTCTGCATTCGTTCTCCATTTTTCCGTCGGCTGTCTGAACCATTTGATTTTGGGTTCGTTCAACCAGTTTTCCCGATCCTTCATCTGAAACTATGAGACCTTTATGAACGACCTCTGCTTAATTTTCTTGTCACTTATCCTGAAAACTAGAAATTTGTGAACCATTCTATGTCTTTGGAGGAACCCAACACCTAAGTAATCGCCTTAGTTGTGCGGTGTTTTAGCGTGGGTTGTTGCCTCCTGTAGTTCCATGCCCATCTGTTGTTGCTATTTTCATCCCTGTGTGAATGAGTGTTGAACCATTGTTGTTGTTCTCATCTGGTTGGAGCCGAGTCGAGGAGTGTGTTGAAGAACCGGGTTGTCAGGCCCATGGTAGAAGAGGCAGGTTTTCAGGCCTGTGAGTAGCTCTCTCCAGGTGAGAGAGTCTGTTGGGAAGTGGTTTTCTCCCAAAGAGAGTCCAGTACCAGCTACAAATCTCTGAGAATTCATGATCCGGCATGTTGTCGAGAGCCATAGAGGGAGGTGAAGCACCGATGGATTGTGCTTATGAAGGTGTATACTCCCAGGTGGAACATGCATGTGGGGAATGAGAGTTTGTGAGTAGTGGGTGTAAGAAATATCCTGGAGAGAATCCTTCCAGTTGCTCTGTACAGTTTTCCTGTAACCTTAGCCTAGTCTAGGATTCCCTTGCCTTGGGTGGAGCTTAGTCCTAGCTCGGGGGTGACCCACTGCTGAGCGTGATGAGAAGCGTGGTCTAAGGCTAGGAGGTTCATGGAAGGTCTGCACGTAGTTGGTGGTGTATTATAGTTTAAAAGATAAGTATCATTATGTGTTTAATTTCAATTAAAATTCATGTTTGTGATGCTTGTAATATTATCATGTATTCCATTGAATGAATGAATTACTGTTAATTCCATTAATTTTGTATGTTAGCAGTAATTATGTGTTTACTCTGTGTTAAGTCATTTAAATTCATTTAAATGCATACTATATAAGTGAATGTTCCGCGTAGTAGTGTTTCCCGGCAGGGGACGTTACGGATTTCCTAGTGTGTGAGGCCTAGAAAGTGCTTGGAAAATCCATTATTACAATTGGATTTCCTGGAGCCACAACTCTGAGACTTCCTAGCCAACTTGTATTGGATCCCTAGAAGGGAAGTGAAACAGACTAAGAAACTGTGAAGTAGAAAAGGGAGTACACTTCTTTGGGTTGTGAAAGTTGATGGAGAATGAGATTTGTTGATCGGAATTACTATAGGAGTTTTGTACCTTGGCATAAATACCTTTGTACTGATGGTTAGACCTAGTTGACTTAGGTAGAATTTTCCCTAGTGGAGTCATAGCCCCGGCTTGGGGGTGATCTGTTGCTAATAAAACTGGAGCAACAGAGTTTGTGGTTGGGTGGAATGCCTACGATCTGCATCCAATTGGTGATTTCATTAAATATGAATTTTATTTATAATGTGCTTTTACATGCTAATCATTATGTAGAATTATATGGGTTTAATTGTTGTTATGTGTTTATGAATAGTTGTGCATATTTAAAATTTTGTGTGTTTCACATTATTGTTGTATGTTTATGTCATTATGCATGGTATTTCATGTTATTAAGACTACATAGATGTTTCATATGTAGGGAATAATTATATGTTAGTATCATATTACAAAAAATAAAATTCATGAAATTCAGAGGTACCGCGTACACTCAATGGTGAAAAGAGAGTATTGGGTATGCTATATATTGGTATCAAAGCACATGTTACAACACTTGATCTATATGGGTCATAAATTTTCTTAAACTAGAGAAAACAATTGTAGATTGTTTGTGAAGTGTTTGACAAAATTTCTCAATGGAAGTTGGAAAAGAGTGCAATTTGCATACAATGTGTTTGAGAAAACGCTTCAATGGAATAGTTACGGAAATTTGGAAATTGGAGGAAAATATTAAATTATGGATTAAATCCATAGGTTGGTATGCATAGAAATGTCGATTTTGTTGGTATAGGGATGAAAATCACTTAGGAAAGCCAAGCCTAGAGAGTTCACGACATCTTGTGGAGAAAAAATTAAAAATTATTATGAAATATGTGGAAAATTTAAATTAGAGGCATATAATAGAAATATGATGTGGACCATACAGGTCACATGGATGGATAGGGTGACGTCGGGGCACATGGTGGTGCTGCATGGAGATAGGTTACATTGGTGGTAGCGACGAATCAAGGTCCACGAGGATGTGTGGTATTACAAATGGTTTCAGAGCAGAGAAGGCGGTATTGGAAACCATTTTTCCATCATTTCAAAAATTGGAGGGGGACACATGTCGTCCAAAGGTTTATTTTAGGGTGAAAATACCTTGTAATCAATCGATCACTTAATGGCCTAAAATGAATCTAGGCCATTGATCACAATTAGCCTCCACCGTCAAATACTTAGAAGGAAAGTTACTATGCTATCGATCGAGCACCTTCAAATCTAAAATTAGTCTCCTTTGTTGATCATGAGGAATGTTAAGCATCGGATATTTCAAAGCAGGGAAAGGTTATTAACCTCTAATCATTTATCGAGCCAAAATGGAATCTCAGTCGTTCGATCTTACAGCGTCACATCAATCATCAATATTGTTCCCCATGGTGGAAAGTACAAGTGTGGGTGGACCATGAATTCGATAAGCAGAGAGAGAAAGAGGAAAAGAAAAAGCAGGGGGCCTGGAGGGTGATAGGGCACCTGGTGGCCAAGTAGATGACACGATTGCCTCACCTACCAACAGGTGGACACGTGCACCATTTCAATAGGCACATGTAATCCACATCAGCAAGAATGACACATGCCATAAGATGACCACATTAACTCCAAATCAAATGAAATTTTAGGGGAAAGGATGCAATGAGGAGTACTACAAAAGTGTTAGCAAGCGTCATTGGCCATTTCTACTCCATTTTTCCATAAAATGCAGAATGGAGAAATTGGAGAACAGGGTGGTGCTAAGTGGAAGGGCCCCTATTATAGGTGAAATTTTAATAGGGAGGAACGAGACTTGTTGGATTACCGAGGGGGGGGTGAATCAGTAATGAGAAATTATAGTACTTTTAACCACAGTTTATTCTTCAACAATATTCAACAGCTTATCATTAGAATTCAATATATCATCAATAGTATAATCATAAACAACGTCACATCACAACAGATACACAATACAACGGAATTTACGACTTGGAAACCCAAACGGGAGAAAACCACAGAATGTTTTTCTTATATATCAAAAGAATACATTCATTAGAAGCACCAACATCCAATTCTCCAGATACAACTGGAAGGAGGCTCCAACCCCCTGTTCTTAGGTTCCAACCTAAAGGAAGCTACAACTCCATGATTCTATGGCTCCAACCAGAAGGAGGCTACAACCCCTAGGTTCTCCGGCTAAAACTAGAAGGTGGCTACAACCACCTTTCCTTGCCCTGTCGAGCTGCCCTGAAATATAAATGTAGACCAACTGTCATGGACTCTGGCACTGTCACTCTCACAACTCTTTCACTGTCACAAATCTATCATTGTCACTCTGTCTTTGTCACTGTCACAACTCTGTCATTGTCACTATGTCTCTTTCACTATCACTATGTCTCTGTCACTATCACTCTACCACTGTCACTCTGTCTCTGTCACTGTCACATCAACATGTATCTTCTCATCAACCAACTAAACTTGTATAATACCATGCATCAAGTGTATACCAATATACATACTATCCCATGCATCAATAATGAACCAAAAAATACACCAACGATGAATAATGAATCAAGAACTAGAGCATCAACCATGTACAACATGTGCCATATACAATCTGTCTCTATCACTATCACTTTTTCTATGTCACTGTCTTTTTCACTGTCACATCAACCTGTATATGCTCATCAAACAAATAAACTTGTACCATACCATGCATCAAGTGTATACCAATATACATACTATCTCATGCATCAACAATGAACCAAAAGATACACCAAAAATGAATAGTGAATCAAGAACTAGAGCATCAACCATGTACAACATGTGCCATATACCATATCATCAACCATATGAATATATGTACCATATCATCAATGAAATATCTCAAAGAGCCTATGCATGCCCCTCATGCATACATCACCATTCAATATAAATAACCCTCAACCATGTACAAGCAACTCAAGGATATGAACTATAAGAACCATATCAATGTTGTACCATACATAAGAGTGTTGCTCACTTAGCCAACTAACCAGCATATACCATATCCAAGTACAAGACCAACCATACCAAGAATTCCTCAAGCATTCACGACATGATAAGCAAATCTAAGCATCAAAACAAACTAATAACCATACTGGAACTTCTGTATCTAACCTGAACCTATAGACTGCTAACCTATGAACTTGTTTTCAGAATCTAGGGACTCGGTACCAACATCTATTCAAATTTTCATGAGATTTTCATATGTACGCGACTTTCCCTTCTACAACATGCATATATACGCTCTTTCCCTCACTGCAACATGTGTACATACTCTCCCTCATAGGCCTGCAACTTCTGTATACCTCAAAAAATAGGGTTTTGTTGTAACTCTGATATTTTTGTTGTCGACCCTTCTTTGCTACTTCAGAAAATGACGCTACAACCTTAGAAAAAGATCACTAGATCACAAGAAACATTAGAAATGAATAAGTGTGTGAGTGTGCTTATGAATGACTCCTTTAGGTGCCTATATACTTGTGCTAGATAACTCCTCTTCTTATTTTAGGGCTTCTAGGGTTTTCTTATTATAACAAATTTACCCCTTTGACTCAGACTTGTAACAAACTAGGGGCTTCTTGTCCACGCTTTGGGGCTTCCAACTTTACAAAGCCATATCTCCCTAACTGTGAGGAACCATGTGGCATTATGCATATCACCGAAAACAACATGATGAGTATTATCCATCTATAAGTGTCTTTCATGCATTCACATTGTCCTTTCTATCCATATTCTTCATTCAACTTCAGGTACCAAAACCACATTCTCGGGGCTACCATAATTCTTCAAGGGTTGAAATCAATGACAACTAATTGTCTAAACCAAATTTCCAACAATCTCCCCCTTTGGCAATGATGGCAATGCTTAGGCATGGAAAGCCTTATGCTCATGCTCCCTCTGATTGCACGCCTCTATTTCTCCATTCCTTACTCTTTATATATCCCCCTTTGACATCAATGGAAAAGGGTAATCCTCATCTGGGGTTGCTCCCCCTATCTACAAGCCTCTACTAACTATACAAAATTTTCTCTTGATGGTGCTTCCTCATGTAATTCCTTAACGTATATATGAAAATCATTCAATAAGTTTCACTACTTGAAATTCTTCAAGAATTTCGTTTCTCTCCCCTTGTCCATTTATTCTTGATACTAAGTGGATCATTGTGGGGCAGAAACTACTCCAATTATTTGTCACAGATACTCAAACAGTTCCCTTGCAAGAGGTTTGGTGAAGATATCTGCAAGCTGCTCCTTTGTCCCGACATACTCTAGCTTGATGTTCTTCTTTGTAGCCTGTTCCCGTAAGAAGTGATACTTGATAGGAATGTGCTTCATCGTAGAGTGCATCACTGGATCCTTTGAAATATTGATTGTGTTGGTGTTTTCACAAAGTATTGAGATGGGCTCATCATACTTTAATTGCATATCTTTCAAAGTATACTTCATCCAAATAACTTGAGTACAACATGTAGTTGTTGAAATGTATTATGTCTCTGTTGTGGACAAAGATATTGATGATTGTTTCTTGCTTAACCATGATACCAGGCACTTACCCAAGTAGAAAGTTGATCCACTTGTACTTCTTCTATCATCAATGCAACCTGCCCAATCTGCATCAGTGTAGGAAACAAGAGATAGATACCTCCCTTTTGGATACCATAATCCAAAATCTTTTGTACCTTTGAGATAACTGAATATCCTCTTCACTTCCATAACATGTGATTCCTTTGGTTCTTGTTGAAACCTTGCAACCTGTCCAACTTCCTACATCACTGTTGATACTGAGAGGGGGGAGAATCGGTATCAAGTACAATTTAAAACCTTCTCTACTTATACTTAAACCATTCAACTATATCCAATGAGAAATGAACAATATTATAAGAGTTACACCAATACACCACAATACACCATGCACAATATATGAGAAATAATCAATAGTTATTGTTC
>JASDQU010215086.1:3229-17592 GCA_032191745.1 Picea mariana
TCCCATTTCCATTATGGTACTGGTAATGGCTATAATAGGACGGTTGGATGTTGGTGCTCGACCTTAACCTGCTGACAATCCTGGCACCTAACCAAGTATTCTGTTGTTTCACCTTTCATATTAGGCCAGTAAAATAGTTTTCTAAGTGCGGTTATTGTTTTCTGGTAACTTGGATGGCTAGAATACGGTTTCTTATGTACTTCGTCCAAAACTGTTAATTTTGACTCTGCTGAATCAGGTATGTACAGTCTGTTTTCAAATCGTAATAGTCCTTTCTTGTCGATACTTAGATCAGGTTTATTTGAGTTTGCGGTACTGGTTTGTAATTTTTCCATCATCTTAGTGTAATTTCTGTCATTAATACCTACCGTCTTTATCCTTTGTTCCAGATCACTTTCTTCCCTATTGATATTTATCTCGAATAACCCATGGACTCTTCTGCTTAAAGCGTCTGCTACTTTATTTTTGTTACCCTTGATATGTCTGACCTTGAAGTCGAACTCGCTCAAGAAGGATAGCCATCTTTCTTGTCTTGCATTCAGGCCTGGTTAGTTAAACAGATATTTCACACCGCTATTATCCATCAATAGTAGAAATTTCCTGCCCATTATGTAGTGTCACCACATTTTTAAGGCGTGTATTACTGCTGCCAATTCTAAGTCATGAGTGACATAATTTCACTCGTGTTCTTTTAATTTTCGGGACTCATAACAAATAATGTGTCCTTCCTAAGTTAGTACACCACCTAGTACTTCTTTACTTGCATCAACACATATGGTGAAGCCTTTATCCGGGTCTGCCACCTTCAATATGGGCGCAGCTGTCAATAATCCCTTCAGCTTGTTAAAGCTATCTTGACACTTCTCTAACCAGTTAAACTTGGTCCCTTTCTTTTGTAATGATGTGATAGGGTAGGCTATCTTGAAAAACCCTTCTATAAATCTGCGGTAATATCTGGTGATTCCCATGAATGATCAGATATCCACTACATCCTTAGGTACAGGCCATTCCATAATGGCTTTTATCTTCTTCGGGTCTACGACAATTCCTTCTGCTGAAATTACATGTCCTAGATATTGTATTTCTTTTTGATAAAAGTCACACTTGTCAAATTTGGCATACAGTTTGTGTTTCCTCAACGTTTGCAAAACTATTCTTAAGTGTTCATCATGTTCTTCTTCCGTTTTTTAATAGACCAGAATATCATCGATAAATACTACCACGAACTTGTCTAAGTACTAACTAACAATATTGTTCATCAGGCACATAAACATGGCTGGTGCGTTAGTGAGTCTGAAAGGTATGACTACGAATTCGTAGTGTCCATATATTGTCCAAAAAGTTGTTTTGTTTATGTCCTCATCCTTTATCCTAACTTGATGATAACCGGATCGTAAATCCAATTTTGAAAAGATCTTGGCCCCACCTACTTGATCGAACAAATCATTTATTCTTGGTAAGGGGTATTTGTTTTTAATAGTCCTTTTGTTCAGTTGTCTATAATCGATACATAGTCTTAGAGTACCATCTTTCTTTTTCACAAAGAGGACTGGTGCCCCCCATGGTGAGACACTCGGTCTAATATACTCTTTGTCCAACAATTCCTGTAATTCTATTTTTAATTCTGTCAGTTTTGGTAGACTCATTCGGTATGGTGCCTTTGAGATAGGGGCTAAACCAGGTAGTAGGTCTATGGAGAAGTCTATTTCCCTTTTACGAAGTAATTCTGGTATCTCATCCACAAACATGTCTCTAAATTCACGTAGGACAACGAAGTCTTCTAACTTTGGCTTATCTTCTTTTTCTAACAGATTCGTCATTTGGATGGCATAAACTTGACATCCCTTCCTCATACATTTCTTAAGTTCCATCACTAAAACTTGTCTGACTGATACCGGTTTTGGTATACCTTGGGTTGTTCTAGCAGTGCCAAAATCATCTTTATAGTTAAGTATCTTTGTATAAAAATCTAGTACGGCTTTGTGTTGTTCCAACCAATCCATCTCTATAATCATATCATAAGATCCTAGTGGTAGGATGTTCAGATCTGTTCTTATATATTGACCATCTAAGCTAAACTCAAAGTCAAAAATAAAGTCAACTACTTTCCTTTTAGTACCTGTTGCTAGTTGTACAAGCCATGATTTTTCGTACTTCAGTTTCTTAAGTTTATTTGACTCTACTACATCAAGGGTAATATAACTTAATGTAGCTCCAAGGTCAATTAGAAAAGAAATTTGAGTGTTATTGATTTTACCTTCAATTTATACTACTAAGGACTGGTGGTCAGCTTGTTGACCATCTATGGCTACATTTATCCGATGCAGGATTCTACCCATGTCTCCCACCGTCGAGGCTTCCTGCAGATTATGACCAATAGTTCTGTTTGCTGAAATTAAACATGGATAGTTCCTCCTTAGATGAGGCTCTCCACATTCCCAACACTTTAATGGCTCGTGGGAGCTGTCCCCAAACTTCTTCATTCCCAGGATTACTAGTTTACCGTTGTTTTGCGTATTTGGATGATTGGAGTGAAAATCCTTTCTCGGAAATTTTTTTGCTGCATTCCGATAAGGAGCTGGCTGATATCCCTTCTTCCACTGGTTCATTTGATCTTGCTTCTTATCCTTCTAGGCTTTGGGAAACTCTACCCATTGTTTATACTGGTCATAACACATTCGTGTTTTCCTGAATACTTCACTCAAGGATTTGGGGTTGTCAAACTCAATTATGTCCCTGTAGGACTGTGATAAACAGCTTAAGAATCGTTGGATTTTTACCTTATCCTCTCGGATGTATGGTATGAACCTTAGTATCTCCAAAAATTTATTTATAAGGCCCTCCATCGACATCCGTCCAAGTCGTAACTCGTAGAATTCTTTCGTTTTCCTTTGATAATAGTTTTCAGAGAGGTATTGTTTTTTGAAATACTTCTTAAAGTCAGACCATTCCAACTGTTTCTCCTTTAGGCCCTTGGCCAATTTCAGGTCTTGCCACCAAATGTTGGCCTTCCCTTTCAGATTATAGATGGCCATTTTATAGATGGCCATTTTGACCTTCATGTTGCTGGAATAGTTGTATATCTGGAAGTATTTTTTGATGTCCAACAACCATGCCTCTGCTTCTTCTCCTGTCTTGGATTCTCCATCAAAGGTAGCTGGTTTAATCTTTTTAAATTCTCTTTCAAGGTGGTCTACTTGTTTTGTTTTTCTGTCTGGTTTAGTTTTGTCTTCAGTTGAAGGTGTTCCTTCAGATGAACTATCTCCTTTTTCTGTTTCTGGCTCAGAGTTCTTGGAGGCCCTTTTGCTGACCTCTATGTCATGGTTATCGTCCTTTGGACTTTTCTTGGTCACTATACTGCACAATAGGACTTCATTTATCTCTTTCTATTCATGCTATGCTTTCTTCAATTTTCCATTGTCGTCTTTAAATATTTGTGCTTCTACAATAAGATTCCTCATCATTTCCAACACCTCCATGGGTGAGCTTCCATCATTATTCTGTCTTGTATCTCCAGGAGCTCTTTGTTGCAGATTTCCTTCCATCTTGATTTCTGCATCGTCCTCAGCTGCCATAATTAATTCAAAGAAGAAAGGGATTTTTGTTTGTAACCATAAGGTTTATTAGTTTTACATAAATCATAATATATACTAAGAAACTAATATGGCCCTGTTCAAGCCCAGTGTTGTAACTTTTTCTCTAATACCATATGTAAGAATCCTCAATTTTGTCATAAAAAAATTTTTTTTAGGAGAATTACGCTCTAAGTCTGTATAATAGATTTACAAAAAGGGGATTAATCCTTAATATTCAAAATTGCAATACACTGTGTGTTTAATTTCTTTTCCTAACATTATAGATTCAAAACTAGTGTTTACCATACTCATTTAAGTTATACTCGTCTTCATAAGTGGTCAAATATTAATACTTTATAGTAAAGTGGAATGTGGGCATAGGCCTAGTGTTAGATTTCTAGCCTCTTATTAAACATCCACCCTCATACATGAGTACAAGCCTAAACTTCAAGCCCCGAGAATTTTAGAGACACAAGGAAAGGGGTCGAAATGTTTTCTTTAACGTTAGAGTTATTGGTTCTTCTTTGGATAAAGGTGAGCACAGACTTCAAGGAATTCCTTGGAATTATCCTATTGACTGAATTCGTAACCCAATGATCTATTTTGTTGGAAGAGAGCCCCCAAGGTGGCAGATGATTCATCCTTTCTGAGCTTAACTAACTCCAACCACCGACGCTAACTGAATTTGTGGTAAAAGGGTTCTGAGGAGATCCTTACTTGTCCTGTTAACTTATTAATTGTGACTACATGTATTGACAGCCGAATTTAATTTTTTGTCCAGTGATTAATGGAGATGGGAAAACGAGAGTCACCCTGTACCCTCCTCCAACCCGGATGCTCCACTTCACTATTGTCACATGGTGCATTTTCTCATTATACCCACCACATTCAATATGCATAGGCTCGTGTTTTAGGGTAGCAACCATGACCCATTTTCAACCTTGTGCCAATCTACTCTAAGTTGAATCCTATGTTTTTTCCTCTGTTCTTGACTCTACAGTGTATGGGCATGGTGGCTTGGAGCATTCCCCATATTTCTCCTATTTCGGTATGTATCCACAATATTTTGTTTACCATAGGTTTTATTCATTTCAGCTTACTGGTATTATCTTGTTTATTGTCCATAGGCCCTTCTTTCCCTCCTCCTGGACTCACCATTCTTTTATTACTATTCTCAGTTAAGCTTCCTCGGAAACAAAATCATATGTTTAAATGGGTTAGGGTATTTTACATGCATGCATGCTGAGCCTATTTATTTTGATACTGGAACCTCTCTGGCAAGTTGTTTTCTATCTGGGTTTTGGAAAAAACAGGGGTCCATACAAAATACTCTTCGATAACACATAAGACTGTGGATTTTTTCTTATTTGAGAGTCTCCCATAAAGAATAGTAGATGGCCAAGCCCTTAAGCAGGGATTATACTCTAACTATATTTAAAGATGTTCGGCTATGTTCTGCGTGCCCCCTTGCTCTTTCCGAGTGTCTTACCAGGCATGCGTATTTGGGTTTTTGGGCATCGTGTCGACCCCCTACTTTTCCTTAAAACTTATTTGCAGAGTGTTAGATAGTTCTATTGTTTCTTTATCTCTTTTGTAAGATGGTTCTTGAGTTTATGCTTTTATGCAAATTGGTCATGTTCCAACATTCGTGTATTGGTTCTTGGATTTTGTTCTTGTTTTGGTTATTCATTGATTCTTAACGCTAATGATGGGCCCCTTTGGTTTTGTGAGGGTACCCATCAGGGAGTCTAGGACTCCTCTTCCCCTCCCGGGTCTGGAGAAATACGTGGCTCCTGGAAATGGTGAAGGACAATCATATCCCTCTACTTAAGTTAAGTATTACTTTGGCGAACTCTCTTTCCTAATATTGCTCGATTCCCTTTTTATTTTATTTACATTTCTGTTGAACAAAATTTAAGATATTTTCTCACAACTCTGTGCAGGGGTTTCGACCACACGAGGACACACACGAGGAGATTTCACCCCCTTTAATAGGTACGCATGTTCCATTTTTCCCCTGTCGAAACAGCCTAGACAGTTAATGGTAGAGGCATTCAATTAAGGAACCATATCTGTAATTGCTTCATTATGTGTTAGCTTCATTTCTCCTTCTCACTGTCGAGTTCCGAGATTCGACTTTAAATTTGTATAATTACCCAAGGATTAAACCGATTTCTTACTGTGACTTGTATTAAGTATTATTCGAAGGTAAATCATGACTGAAATCCTTCCTATGCTAGAACTGTTTTATCAACATTTATGAAATGAAAGGATTGTGGATGGTGTTTTATAGCCTTACTTCAAGTCATTTTTGGCATCGTAGATCCTCAGCATACCTATAAGCGTGTTAGTAAATAAATCACCTGTGTTTTCTCTTGTAATGTTTAACCTGGATCTGTAATAGTTTAGACCTATATTTCTGTTGTGTTCGATCTGAGTGTACTCCAAATTCTGGAACGAATTCTATGCCATCTATTATAATGATTTATGAATGAACATTTACACATATAAATTCATAGCTGTAGTCATAAGTTTTTGTTTGATACTTCGTGAACCCCTTATTGTTAAATTTATAAGGCCTTTAAATATGTACAGTTACAATGGATATAATACTTCTAAAATTCTTCCAGTTTCCTACAAATGTTTACAGAGGTTTGAAAATGCACTACAGAAATGAACCCCTTAAATTCGTATGGCTCATGATGATCTTATGACAGGTAGAAGGTTTTCCAGGACTTGAATTTTCAAAAATTTGCGTGATGAATGTAATGCTTTGGGCAGAATAGCTCTATCCCGGGCCTGACTAAAAACACAGTAGTTTTTTTTTGTAATATAGCTCATTGTCTAGATTCAATTCTATTACCGCTAGGTAATATGTGTTGTTTATAACCTGCACATTTGTATGTGGAACCTGTGATGACAATGGGTCACAAATATAGTAGTAATATAAGTCTATTCTTTTAATAGAATAGTTGATTGTCCAACATATGACCTATGGGACCATATAGATACAATTGTTCCTACGGCAGATAATAAACGGTAATCATATATATAAGTTGATATGTAACTTATATATAGACTTACTCAACTTCAAATACTTATGGATAAATTTTCTTAACATTTCAGTTACAGAAAGGAACGTACTCCTGTAGATAGATCTGATCTTTCCAGTTCAGATTTTACATAGGAAATTATGCAATAGAATTTTAACTTTTGGCTGTAACCTCATTCAAAGGAACATATATAATCCATGAAAATTATTTCATCTTAATACCAACAGATGCATAATAACAGATACCCAAAATCATTCAAGCAAATAAGGAGGAATTTAATATATCTAAACTAATTCAGGGAACGACAAAGGGAACAACCATGTTCCTCCAAACCGTAGAACAGGGCAGCCAAACTCACTTGCCCAATTCACCCCCTAGCCTGACTATGAATCCATGAGAGTGAACTTGGAAACTCCTCCTCAACAATGTCATTCAATTCCAGTAGATTCCTCTTGCCTCACACTCACTCAGTAGTGTTCATAACAACAATTAAAAATCAATAGTCTCTTTCCCAGCATACTTGGCAATGTCCTGCCTCCGCACATATCCTATTTATCAGTTTGCCTAGGTCCTTTTTCCCTCCCTTGGGATATTTTCCAGCTTTCTAAATCCCTGATTTTTAGGGGCTGTCAATGGCCAAATCATTGACTTGCCACTTGTAACAATCAGCCTAGAGGTAGTTCCAACATGTTCCCCACCCATGGAGTCATGCTTAGTTAGATTTAACCTGGTTGTTCCATTTGTCCTCCTGAAATCAATATAAAATATTTTGTTTTCATACAAGTGTCATAGTCAATCTGTTAGTTGGGTCAAATCAGGTCTCTTCCCAACAGTCATAATAATTAATTACAATTGTCAAATTCGGAATTCGGAATTTCCCTAAATGGAAAAAAAATTCCAAATTCAAATTTACTAAAAACGGAATAAATTTTCAGTAAATTTAAATTTCAAAAATACTTTATTTTTTGGTGGATGTCACAACACCCCCCTCCCCACTTTTGGAGAGCATCCCTCTTCCTTTACTAGTTCAAGGGGAGAATCTAGGATGCCCTATCTCCCACTCTGGGGATCGTCCTTACAGTTAGGTAGGTTTCCACATATTTAGGGGAGTTATTTCGAGAAGGATTTGGTTTTTTTGGGTTGTTTCACCTGAGATATGGTTCGAAGACCTTCCACCCTATGTTGGGGAAGGTCCATAACCATGTGGATAAATAAAATATCAACCTCAAGCACCTAATCCTCAACCATACTACCTAATTACCTTATTTTTTATGCCTCCCTAATCCTATATAACCAACGTAATTCATGGTGAAAAGGGGGGGACTTGATTGAGCATCAAACTGATGATCTTAAGAGAAAATATCCAAAGAGAATATCAAGAGAGTAAAATATCCATTCTTGGGAGAAACGATCCATGGATTTGCATTCAAGGGATAGAGAGGAGTTTTGAAGGAGAAGAAAGATATATAAGGTTGTATCTTCATTCTTTATAATCAATGAAACTTGGCCTATTTCCCAAAACTATGTTGTTCATATTGCTTGTGTTCAAGTTTTCATAACTAGAGTCTCTATTATCTGAAATTAGATAGTAGTAGGAGAGAAATTTTTTTATTCTTTCGTATCATCTTCATGAGGGATTTTCGGACTGGAGCTCAATCGTTGGAGTAACAAGGAAGAAATTTAGGAATAAGGTGGAAACTAAGCATCAAACTATTGATCTCAAGAGAAACTATTCAAGGAGAATATCAAGAATGTAAAATATTCATTCTTGGGAGAAAATATCCATGGATGTGCATTCAAAGGCTGAAGAGGGGGTTTTAAGGGGAAACACCATCTATAAGTTTGTATCTTCATGGTTCATAATCAATGAAACTTGTCCTATTTCCCTAAAATATGTTGTTCATTTCTTATTTTGGATCTTTCTTGTGTTGAAATTTTCATAATTAGAGTCTCTATTATCTAACATTAGATAGTAGTAAGAGAGAACTTGTTTGATTCTTGCATATCATATTCACAAGGTAGGTTTTGACTAGAGCTCAATCATTGGAGAAACAAGCATGAACTTTAGGAATAAGGTGCAAACGATTTTCCCCTTTTCTCTCTTAAACTCTCATATAAGAACATAGAACACATAATGATGGGAATGTTAGGTACCATTTGTTAGAACTATCTCAACTAAAGGAAACCCAGTTGAGGATGGTTCCATATATCCACGATGAGGATTTTCTCACATAGGGTGTGACGTGTCATTCCATGTTCCATTCCATGTGTCATGAAAAGTCATTTTCTATCGTGAAATTTTTGTAGAGGATTCATTAAGGTGTCAAGTGTGGGCCTAGTTGAAGGAGAGTATATGTTGTATGGCACCATTAATTGTTGAACTTCGAATTTGGGGATTGTTATTCATCCTTGATCGTAGTCAAGGAGGTTCAATTGGATCGTAGACTACCAAAAAGTTTTGAATAGTGAAGAAGTTGGAGGGTACAAAGGTATGGTACCTGGAGGCTATTTGTCATGATATTAGTGAACGACGAATGGAGGCACATGGTAGGAACACATGTCGAGAATTCCAACTCATACAGGGTTTAGCATCGAGGGAAAAAATTCACACAGGTTCTCCCAGTGAGATGATCATCTGATAAACTGACATTACATGAGGTGACTTCACTCAACCATATCATGAAGAACATGTGGAACTTGCTCATGTCATACTGGGCCTCTAAGTGTTAATTAAAATTAGGATAATCCGAGACTCCAGGACCCGATAAGATGAAGGTTCTAGTGGATTAGGTGGAAATCGCCATGACGATGCTACCCCAACTGCCACAACCATGCAAGAGGAGGGCATGTTATAACGTGGAAACTCCACATCATATGACTAGATGATGTGGATCCATGTGGGCACCACATGAATTTACATTGGAAAATACCTAAAACTTTAAAGGGTCATAACTTTTGATCCAGATCTTTGTTTTAGAAAAACTTAGAGTCATTGGAAATATCTCAACAAGAAGAAGACAATGGCATCCTCAAGAAGAGGTTTGGATATGGATGAAGGAGAGTGAAAATTTAATACCCCATCCCTTAAAAGGGTACTTAGGGGGTTGGGTGTGTTACAAAGTGGTATCAAGGTTGGAAACTACACTTGGCTTACTTGGGCTCATTAAAGGGTTGAATAAATTTTATTTGAAAATTTATAAGGGGGAGGGCACGATACCCTACCATAGTCATAAGGGCCTATGAATAACTAGCCATGTTACAAAGAGCTTAATCCTTGAGCGTTTTAGCACTTGTTGACCAAGATGTATTGTTTTTTGTTCTATAGTCAAAGGTTGAGAGGTGGTAATGACACACCCTCAAGAATATGGCTGTGGTTTTATCGGCTACCACGTGTCTCAAAAAGTGATATTCTAAATACCACCGATGTAGGGTTCCATTTTGGATAACTCACACATATATTAAGTATGAATCCATGACCTTATCCATAAGTCCTTATATAGGATCCACGACTACATCTCCAAAACACACAATAATGAGGATCATTGATCTAATTGTGATTAACAATCAAAATTAAAAAAAATTAACCACCGGGAATTTGACCATGAATACCATGATCCAATGATAGATGTTGATCTATCTTTTCAATCCATTAGTTCCTAAGTCTTGCTTTTATTCAGTGCATGAAATTTGACTGATTTCAATGTGCAAACAATTAACACCTGAAATCTCAATATTGCTAATGTCTGTGCGTTAGTATCCGTGGGGATTTATTTTAAGCCTTATTACTTAAAAGAGGGATGCAATTTTGTTTTTCTTGCATGAATAAATATGGATTGTATGTTGTTTTTATTAACTAAATTGCTTTAGTGAAATTTCAGTTACAAAAAAAAGGATATTACTTGTGTTGTTTATAAGTTAATGGATAAATAAACTATTAGAAAATTGTTGATCATCAACACGTAGCTAGTCAACGACTTCCCAGACAAGATATGTGTAAAAGGATGGTGACCCACCATGAATGGGGAGATATTTCCCATAACTTGCCCAAAATTAGTTGATATTGTGAAAATTATAATGGAAGAGTTGCACATCTTTAAAAATGACAATGACATGCCAATAAAGGATCATGAAAAACATACTAAAATAAATGTAGTCTTGTTGCAATTTTTTTCAGACATACAAAGGAAGTCACAACGTGGGCCAACACCCAATAACATGGAGAAATATCATCCTGACAAAACCCAGAGTATTCTTGAGATGCAGAGGCATGGACCCGAAAGAACCAATGGAAGAAGAAACACTCCCAACAAGGCTCAACATGGAGCCAAGAGGGAATGTTAAAACCAAAGACTCATCTGAGGATTCCTATAGTGAATGAGAAGAAATCCTCAAGGAACTGAATGAGAAGAAGAACTATATGTCAAGGAGGTAGTATGATGACAATACTAAGACGTTATATGAACTCAAACTAGGACAACTCACCATAGATGAATACATCAACAAGTTTCTAGATATACTAAGGTATTTTCCCTATATAAAGGAAGAACATATGAATATGCAATGAATCCTTAGTGAGGTGCCTCAAATATTTTTGGAATAGACCTGAATTTGATGAACCCAAGACCTTAGAACACACCTATCAGAAGGCTAGGTATTGCTATGAGCAACTCAACCACAAACAAGAACACCTCAAGGAATGGAAGAATAAAAGTAAGATGTTATTAAAAAATTAGGTGGTTAAAACTTCAAGGTTTAAGAATTATGGGAAGGGTTCCAGGATGAGCTTCCCCACAAAAGTGTGAATCAATAGAAATTTCCATCTCAAAGTGGATATAAAAGTTTTGGATCAACCCCGAGAAAGACTGAAAGTACAAACAAGGAATTATTAAAATGTTGGGGTTGTGGAGAAGAGCATTTGTTGAGGGACAACCCTCATAGGAATCCAAGTAGTAAGGAAATATACAACATCCAAGAGGCTACCACGATTTATGAAGTGAGCATGAGTATACCAAAAATTTGTGCATCTTTGGACAATAGGTAAGAATACCACCAAGCCTCGGTGGTGGAAATGGAAGGTATGGTAACCAACCATATTATTTCTATTCTAATTGAACCTAGTTATAATATGAGTTATATTTCTCCTCAATCTATTGAAAATTGTAAATTATAGCAAGAAAAACATGTTAAACCATAGCTAGTACAACTAGCCACTGGAACAAAAAGAAAGGTAACAAAGGTCATAACATCATGCCAAATCATTATGAATAGATTTCCTATTCAAGACACCTTAAAAATCCTTCCTCTAGGATCATATGGCATGATTATAGGCATGGATTGGTTGGATTCCCCTAAATCCAAGCTCGAATGTTATAATACAACCTTAGAATGTGAAGATGGTATAGGGAGGAAAATAACTCTACAAAAATTAAAAATCTCGTCTTAGTGAGACATATATCAACCCTCCAAATGAAGAGGTATTGTAGAAATGGATACCCTTTGTATGCAATACAATTATTGAAATCCGTTAGGGACCAAAAACTAAACCTAGATGCCCAACCTATTCTGAAAGACTATAGAGATACTAAGTAAAACGAGTTTAACAGAGACCAACGTATTTAAAGACCAAGTAATGACTATGTATCTCCAAAAAGGAATCAATACTAAGTAAACTGAGTTTAACAGAGACACAAGTAATGAATGTGTATATCCATGAAGGTATAGATACTAACAGAGTACTTAAAATTACATGACTTTAAAATGCGTAGACAACAGTCCTAAGCCATGGGACTTTCATGAATAATTATATACAAAAAAATTTGGTCTCCTAGATCGACAAAATGTACAAACAAAGTAGTCACATATTGTGATACCAGGCTTGAAATTTAATTACTGATGGAACTCGAATACCTTTTCAAACAAGTGTATTTCTAAGTTTCCATGGTACCAACCTCCTCAACACCTACAGAGTAATAGTGAACAATTTAGGATGGTGTATGAGTTAAATAAATCAAACAGAATTAAATATGTCAACGAAAACGAACTTACCTTGAATATATAGAGAAATTTTGTATCTCCTTCCGTCACCTTTGAACTGCATCCGAATGTTGATGGTTGTCGGATACCTGATGGGTACCCTTCACATCAACGAACATGGCCCATCATTTTTTAAAAATACCCAAGAATAAGTTTTAAAAAGGATGCAAATCATGGTGCACTTACAAAATATAAACAAAAGAACATTACTATACTCTATGTGAATACCGTACCTATGAAAATATTTTCGACAAAAGTCTTAGCTAAGTTCAGGATGACTAACATGAATTGAAATGTTTTAATCATAGACCATAAAGAAGAGAAGAAAAAAAAAAGGAAATATGAACCCTATAATAAATCATGTTAAGGTAAACTCAGACCACAAAGTTAATATAATTTTGGGTTCAGTCGATAAGTCTCTAAGGTCCAAGGAAAAACTCTTCGGACCATAGGCTAACCAAAAACGAGGCGTATTGGAATCAAAATTTCAGACCATAGAATAACTATAATTGAGACTTACGGGGACTGGAATACATTTTACAGTCACGACATTATATAGTAGATATGTATAGAAAACAAGAAGTTCACCAAGGAAAATGATACAAAGACATATGAAACATAGCTCATGGAATAAAATTTAAAAATTACTCTGAAATAACATCGTAAATGGATCAGATATTAATCTAGAAGTATAAAAATTATGAGTTATACAGGAACCAGAATGAGTGAAGGATATTTAATAAACTCTTACCATTTAGGGACGCTACCTTGGAGTTGATATAGACCAACCAAGTGCAAGATAAAGAAGATATGAAGGCCCTACCTCTCGCAAATAGTACCATTGTGAATGAAAAAAGGGTTCTAGACAATCATACCTTCAACAATGCAACTCAAAAACTCTCAAAAGATATGGAAGTATCCAGTAAAAAAATAAACCTCTCGAAAAAACCTCTGAATAGAAATGTTGAGTGGAGAAAAAAAAACTGAAAAGTTTGAAATGAGTCAAGTTCTAGATAGGTCGGAAGGGTTAAGGATCTGAAAAGGAAACCCTAACACCTGTAAGAAAAACGACACTACACATATACATTCTTTAGGATAGTTGTCGATAACATATCCTTGAGATGGAAACCCCATAGGTGGCACATGCAAGATCACTGCATGGTAAATGCTCTGTATGACACACTATTTAACGAAGAAAATTTGGTAAGAATTTAAATTAAGAAACAATACTATAACATGATTTAATCCTTGGTAAAACTTCATAATAAATCCCCTTAAGTATGAGTCATCCTTTTGTATGCCAAGTGTTATACATTGGATGACATCCAATGCAACTCATTTAATATATGATATATAAAGAATGATACAATGAAACATGTTTTATATATGTTTGATGATATACAATGAAACCCATTTAATATATGATATACAACGAATGATAGACTAAAAACCGTTTTATATAATTTGAATGAGATACAACGAAACTCATTTTATATATGAGATCACCTTAACATGTAAATATAATACAAAACTTTGTACGCTAAATACTTCAACTCATATATGGTATGAAATGACTAAAGGGTCATAATAGCTATATTAGAAGTGTCGAATGGTGAATGTGTAGCCATGGGGGGGGATATAACCAACAAAAAAACCTCGTGCGACCCTTATACATAGTGCTTGGTCATTTCCTCAACAATAA
>JASDQU010215087.1:0-14567 GCA_032191745.1 Picea mariana
AAACCATCTATCTTAGTGTCCAACTTAGCTTCCATTGAATCCATATTAGTATTCAACTTAGCTTCCATTGAATCCATCTTATTTTTAAGTTCATTTATGTCCCTACGCATTTCTTCATCTTCATCAAGAGTCCAAGTAGTATTTTATGGAGGCTTATTTGGTGTAGAAATTCCCTTTTTGGGTGGTATGTTGGCTAAGTATCACTTTTGAACCTTGATTTTGAGGTGGTTCTGCTAGACAATATTTGTTCTGTTGTATCTCCCAATTTTTGGCCCTTCTGGGTATGGAAATTTCTCTTATGTATTTCTATGATATTTCTTCTCTACAATTCCATAGGTCTGATCAAAATTGGATGTGCCAAGTGGAATTTACGGCAACTTCCCCACAAATTGCCGATTTTTGTCCTTTCCAGGAGATCTCACTTTTATAGTGTTCCCCGCACAAAATAATTAATATAAAATTCTTAAACTAGCACCCAAAATACTACAGAATGTCCAAAATCCAATGCAACAAGTCCCATGCAATTTGGATACTCTAGGAAGAAGTTATGATTGTTTTACCTGGAACACCTTCTTGAGACTAGTCAATAGGGCTAGTCAGATACCTTATCTTACAAAGGGTGTATCTACAAATTTAAGATGACCTAGAATCTGAAATTTTTACCAAAGATATATTACTAATTTCTGTAAATGGCCTCCGAAGTTCAAGGTCTGAAACATTACAGAAATTGTTTTATAGCGAAAATTCTGCAATGACTCATTTCAAGATGATTCCAGAACCCTATCTTGTACAGGATGTATCTTCGAAAGTATAAGGCATCAAGAGCTGAATTTGGAACCCAACGTACCTTGATCCGTATTCTAAATATCCTCCAATATGTTTCTTCTAAAACGTTGTAGAAACAAAGTTATAGAGAAAATTCCACGGTGTCTCTAATGTAGCAGCGAAACCCCAAGACCTTGAGCTCTGATACCATATGTTAAGAACCAAACATCAATATAGCATAGAAAAACCTCAGGAAGAGTACTCAATGCCTTGAAAAAGAGATAATTTTAGATAATAAGGCTCTTCAAGGGGGCAACCTCCTTTTACCCCACTTAAATGTTCAAGTACAAGATGATTCAAAATGAAAATGTCTCCTTGGTATATATAGGAGACTAGGAGGTATAATTACAACTAATGGCCTAAAGCCGACATAAATAAAATAACATTACTAATCTAAATTACAACTAATGGCCTAAAGTCGACATAAATAAAATAACATTACTAATATAATATGCCCCAATTAAGGGGTGATGAGCCAATATTAGGGCTTAACAGGTGCTGGAACAGAGATATTTTGGAGGCAAGGGACCTATGATCTCATAGGGAGAAATCAGTGAAGCTATCATCATTCAAATCGTGGATCTTTTGAGAAAGGGGTAGACAAGGAGGACTTGACGAAACTGATGCAATTCATCTATGGTTGTAAGCAATGGTTTGTCCTCATTAATATACTTTGCTTGGCCTGTTTCTTTCTAATTCATGTTCAATCTCACATGAATTTGTCTCTTTAGTAGATAGATCTATTTCAGACTAATCTTGATAGAGTAGGAAGTAGTCGTAATTTGTTTGTCTACAGGGCTTATCGAGGAGAGAAAGATTGGAGCTCAACTCAGAGCGTGCAGGGACAAACACCAGTAAAAGGTACTTCTTTTGTCCTTCCTCCTCACACACTAGTCCACCTAGATCTAAAAGGAATTCAGTGACCATAATAAGAACTTTCTGTCTTAGAGTTAAGAGTCTAGCTCTTTGAGGATATCTACCTGTCCACAGGGAGATTTTCCTTCAACAAAGACGTAAATTGGTTAAAATCAATGAATGAGGAACTGGACCAGATTGAAAAGAATGACACTTGGGAACTCGTTCCTAGGCTAGCAAATAACAATGTAATAGGATCAAAATGGGTATACAAAAATAAGATGAACGAGAAAGGAAATATTTAAAGAAATAAGGCTAGATTGGTCTGCAAAGGATATGCTCAAATAGAAGGATTAGACTTTGATGAAACATTTGCGCTTGTAGCAACATTAGAAGCTATTAGAATGTTTCTTTCTTATGCTTGTCATAAGAAGTTTAAAGTCTATCAAATGGATGTCAAGTCATCTTTTCTAAATGGATATATAAAGGAAGAAGTCTATATGGAACAACCATAGGGTTTCCAACTGTCAAATAACCTTGAATTTGTCTGCAAGCTGAAGAAATCCTTATAAGGGTTAAAACAAGCTCCTCATGCCTAGTATCACAGACTATATATGTATCTACAAGACAAAGGGTTCAAGAGAGGAACAATTGACAACAATATATATATCAAAACAAAGGGTAATGATTTTCTCATTGTCTTGGTCTATGTATATGACATCATCTTCGATAGTAATAATGCTTCACTGGTACAATGGTTTGCTTCTTCCATGTAGTTTGAGTTTGAAATGTCTATGATAGGGGAACTGCCATTTTTTCTGGGTCTAAAAATTACTCAGAGGTCTGAAGGAATATTTCTTTCTCAAGAAAAATATCTAAAGGAAATGTTGAAAAGGTTTCAAATGGAAGATTCTAAACCTATGAGCACAACTATGGTCACTAGATGTAAGTTAAGCAAGGATGATGACTCACTTGATGTTGATTAGAGTTCATATAGGTCTATGATAGGCAGCCTATTGTACATAACAACATCTCGCCTAGACATAATGCATGATGTTGGAATCATAGGAAGGTATCAGGCCACACCTAAACAGAGTCATTTGTTAGCTGTCAAAAGGATATTCAGATACCTGAAAGGAACAATGGACTATGGCCTATGGTATCCTAGGAATCAAAATTTTCAACTATCAGTCTATTCATATGTTGATTGGGCTAACTACGTGGATGAAAGGAAAAGCATGAGTGGAGGTGCATTCTTCTAAGGAGACTCTCTTGTATCATGGTTGAGAAAGAAGCAAGGTTCCATTTCTTTATCAACTACAGAAGTTGAATACATTGCAGTTGCCACTTGTTGTACCCAAGTATTGTGGATTATTCAGACACTTGCAAACTTGGAGGTAAAATACACTACACCGATCCCATTTCATTGTGATATCACCAGTGCAATTAGTGTGTCAAAGAATCCCGTCTTTCAGTTTGAGTATCTATGCCAGAAGTTGGGCGTGACCCCACTATCAATATAAGGGAGTCCATCCTATCGAGGGGGTATGTGTTGGTTGAATATATGATACCTCTAAAAAATACTACAACAACTCAGGGGGAGCATTTTTTATTTGACATTGATTTCAAAAGGGGACAAAAGGTGTGGATGCTACAATTGGAGGTCTAAGAAGAATAGTGTAGCCATCCAAGGTTGCCATCAATGCCAAAGGGGGATATTGTTGTCATGTTTACAGGCATAGTGTGCTTGTCATTGATGGCAGGTTTACAAACAAAGTGTTCATGACAAGAACAATAGTGAAGACTCAGAAGAGAAATCTTGAGAAGCTCAGGAGGAATAACGCAGAGTTGCACGCATAGCACAAGTGTGCGCCATGGCCAAGGGAAACTATTCCCAAAATCTCAAGAGAGATAGCATTCTTAGAAACGCAGATGAGGTCCAAGTCATCAAGGCTCACAGAAGGATCAAAGGTCGTGGTCTTTGACACTTAGAGGTTTCAGAAATCCAAATCTCAAGAGGAGGAGTGACAGTGGTCATCAGATCAGAATCTAGATAGGAGGAGTGTGAAGAGGAGGATATTAGACCTCAATCGTCGGATCAGAGCACGCAGGACCAACAATGGTTAGATCCATTGGAGCTACAAGGAGGATAAGCTCAGGAGTCAGTCAACACTCCAAAGCTGTGAAATGATCCTAGCCATTGGAGCCAGAGGACACATGGCAAGCAATTGGAATTCCGTTGACTCGCAAACTAGAGAAGTCAAAATTGAGAGTTGTAGGAACTCGTGACAAGAGAAGTTGTGAAATGATCGCAATCGTCGATCAACGGGAAAGATCTGGACCATTAATCTGATATAGAGTATTTTGGATTTCATGAGTTGGGAGAATCGAGGCAACTCGCAATAGAATCTCTGAAATGCGAAGTCATGAAAGGATCTAGTTCATTGGATCACAGATGATCGTGGACCGTTGATCCAACACAATCATGAGTTCATGAATCAAAAGAAGGAAGGTGAAGCAACCTTCAACATCGCGAATCGCAAAGTCACAAAACATGAAAAGGAGATCTCAACCATTGAACCACGGAGAGATATGGACTGTGGATCTGGAAAGCGTAGTTTCTAAACTTAGGCCTGTGGTCATGGCCATGGTCAGATTGATGTAGATTAAGGGAGGATCTAGCATGTTTCTAGGCTCTACAACTGAGATCTCTGAAATCACAAAATACCTTTTTGAATAAGGTTGTGGTCACGACCAGTGGCCACATCAATGAACATTAAAAGGAGGAGCTAGGATAGCTAGGCTCTATTTTGGATACCAAGAGTTAGAAGATTCAATATGACTCGTAGGAAAATGGCCAAAATGCGAAATCACAAAATGAATGTTGGATAGGTGTATGGTCACCACCGATGGTCATGTGAAAGAAAGGGGCTTATCCAGAAAAGATAACACCCACTATGAAGTTTTTCTCAGGAAGGTAAAAGGCTCCAAAGACATGAGCACACAAAGGTTTTCTCAATAATTGCTAGAGACGAACTGATTGTAACTGTCAGAATGACTGATTGCATCTACCATATAATTCAAAGAATCTGAGGGTGATCACTAGAGGAAATTAAGAGTATCAAGGTATTTGTCAGTGGAATGAAGACTTAGAATAGAGACGATTGACATATGGAAAAGAGTCGAAGACTGTAGCTGCCAGAGAAGCCAAAGAGTCTCAGCATAAAAGCCATGGATGAAGAACAGGCCTATTGTAATAGCTAGAGGGGATGAAGAGTTAGGCATATGATCTGGAAGAGGAATGGGCATGATAAATATACACAAAACATAGAAGAGTAGGGGGATTCTGTTGAGAATAATTTCACACGGGAAAAAGCATGTTGTGGGCAGCAACAAAAATGCACAAGAAGAGGCATAGCACATAGAACAGAGATAGATATTTGAGAGAGGAAGAGGAAGCCGAGGTGCGCATGGAGAGACAGAGCAGAATAACAGAAATCTCAAAGAAGAATCTGAGCAGGAAGATACTGAGGCTGACAGAGCAGAGTAGTGTATCAGAATAATGATGAGACTGGTAAGCCATTGATGAACATTGTATAACTATAATAAGTTTTAGTATCAGATATTTATAATTAGGGTGGTAGGGATGATTGATGTCCTCATAGGTTCAAGTGGTTTCTTGAACACAGGGAGTCGTAGCTTCCATCTGGTTGCATCCAGAAAAACTAGGGTGGTAGGGTGGTGTAAGGGAGAACTATTGTTCTCTATTATACAGGTCAGTGCCTGTGTGACTGGAAGTTGGTGCTTCCATTTAGTTGGTGCTGGAACTCTTAGGGAGTTGGTGATTCTTTGTAGTGGGTGCTAGAGAATCCCAAGAGTTGGTGCTCTTAGCACATTGCAGCTTGGAAAATAGAGGTGGTAGCCTCACAATGAGTTGGTGCCCATAAGAATGATAATGTAAACAAAATAAATATTACTTATCATATCAAGAAGAAGAGGTTTTTCCTTTTATGGGTTTCCTTAGGAAATATTTGTCTCTGTGTATTTCATGTGTGTAATTGATGTTTAATATTCCATTGCTTACTTCCCTGCATCATTGTGATCATCATTGAGTGTTATGTGAAGAGTTTAAAATGGGTATAATTGTTTAAGCACAATAAAAACTGATTCACCTCCCCTCTTAGTTGTCCAACATAACCATTGTCCGATCTCTTCCTTAATCAACCTCCACATTCCCCTCATTCATAGATCCTAATCCTGTCAACATAACCATTTGTTGGTGCAAAATGGGTAGATCTGAGGTTCAACATTAATTCACCAACAAAACCCTAAAGATATTGTCCCTTTTGGCATCACCCGCAAGCATATGAAGTTTCACGTGAGGTACCTATGGTGACTATAGGAACCAAGTTTCCGCATTCATGAAGGGAAGGGAGGAATTAATCACAACCATTCAATTTAATGTTCAATCATTATATCATATATTATTTGTGCAGAATCATGAGAGCATCTAACATATTCATATTAACCATTTATACATTACATGTGTGCAATAAACATAAAAGTAGACAAACACATCACAAAAAGACACCATATTTAACGTGGTTCACCCCAAACTACGCTATGTCCACAATGGAAATCTTCTTATATTATCATTCAACATCATCTCTTACAAAATGTGCACACTACACTCATACATAATATCTTAGTTCTACCCAAAATGCCCTTGTCATTCACGCATATAGTGCACACTTATCTCATTGTTTCCTTCCTCAAACTTACTTTCTACCCAAAACCATTACATATGTATACATTGACACTAGGGCTTAACTCATTACAAAATGGACCAAAATTTATAACTACTTCTAACTAATTTCCTCCCTTCACACGTGCTAGTCCTCAAAATGCGTTAACTTCCTTCCTTTCTTCTACATGCACTACTCCTTAGCCGAATTGTTGTGCAGTTTGCTCCTGCGCAATTCCCAAAATTGGTCCCAAAATGTTCTTCTCCAACACCAAGGAAAGTCTCACTCGAGATGCAAAGAGGATCACATATACCATAAGGTCTTGTGTCAGTGATGAAGGATGAAACATACTACACACTACTGCAATTGGCATCCATACAACTCAGATCTTATGCTTCATTAAGGAATAATAATGAAAACAATACACATCCACATTCAACCCATCCATAATAGACATATAATATATTGTAACTACCATATCTTTATTACTGGAAACATTATCTCATATTTGAGACATACATTAAGTTGAGAAATTTCTTAGGAAAACCATAGGACTTCATATCATTATTATTTATAACAATGGGAATACAATATGATGTTCCATGCACCTTGATTTTCAATCATATATAACAAAGAAACAAGAATATATTTATAACATCACAAGATTACAACAAGATCAGAGTGAGATCAAGGCTAATAGCCAATCAACTATTTTTTATACAAAATAGCTATCTCATGTTTTGAGATTATAGATCCTTTTTATATCTTTTGTTGTTGGGGAGCACTATCTCTTTATACTCTACTCCACATGCTTGTCTAATCCAACTGCCTCACACACTTCTAGTTCTTTCCAACGTTCAACATAGACTCTCTGCATCATGGGTAATCTCAAATGCCTAGTAAAATCATCTTCTGGCTGCCCCAGATCTTCATTTTTTGTTGGCAATAATCATTCTAGAAGATTTCCTAGTGATTCGTTTCTTGATTCTGGATGGAATATTCTTGGTTTCCAATGCAACTGAAAAAACTCATATAGGTGCACACTTGGTAGTATTTATACTTGGCATGCTACTGGAAAAATTCGGTCTGATGCACACATTCTGGCATTTCTCTACGCATTTGTGTATATGCACGCAAAACTATAAAATGAGTGTGCACAACTTCATTTATGCATGAACACAAAATTCGGCCCAAAAATTTGGGTGCCAACTATGGGTCTTGCCTGTTATTATTGAAGATTCATCAAAGGGTTTTCAAATATTGCAAGTCAAATCACTTCTTTGCAAAATAAGGGAGTGAAGTTCTAATAGACTTCCAAGTGTGAAGAGAGATTTTAGCAACCGGAAGACATCTTGACAAGTGTGTCAATATTGAATATTGCATAACCGGATGAATATTTTGTTGTGTGCACTCACGCATGCAAGGAAGGGCTCAGTGGATTCCTCAATCAGAAGGATCATATGGTATGCTATGAGTCCATAAAATTAAAAGAGCATGAGAGGAATTATGCGACCATAAGAGAACATATTTTCTTTTGGCTTGGCTTTGTCAATGTAACATCCCAAAGATTTCCCTATGCATCTGAGGGAATCATCATTTTAGTAGTGGAGGGTAAGATGAGGGAGATAGGTCGATATTGGAACCACAAAAGGAATATCATTTTCTGGATTGAAATCAGGGTTCCATTTACTCAAATAGATCCCTCTAGCCTCTAGGAAGTACGATCCACTTCAGAAGATCATATCCATGTCTTCCTTGAACTTAAAAAAAAGGGGGTAGTATCCTTTACCACAAAAAAAATGGTTTAGAGAACCCTTAATGTAAGGCTTCTAGTTCTTCTACAACCATGTATCCACCATCTTAGAGGATGGCCAAATTCCTTTAAATTGTCCAATCATACCCCAATCATCTAGTGTCAGTTCTTTACATCTTGAAATTGAAGAGGGAAACTTAACCTCGGGCATCTCCTTAAGATTTTTCACAAAGCTAGAGGGAGGATATTTGGAATTATTCATTGTAGTTGAGACAACAACTTGAAATTCCAAAGCTTCTTCATTTAAAGGGGGTTGATGCCCCCCATCCAAACCTCCCTCCATTACAATAAAAACTAGAGGTATGGTTTCTTCAACATAGCAAGAACACACTCAACTATATTATTTTTTTATTCAAATTGGTGAATTTGGTGACATTTTTATTAAAAAAACACCATTAAAAATTAAATACTTAAAATTTTTGTGAATAATTTTTAGAAAAATATTGCTAAAAATTCAATTCCGAAATTTTTTTGAGAACATCTTTTTAAAAAACATCACTAAAAAACTACTCTATTTAAAAAAAAAACATTGTTAGGAAGAACATCACTAACTTAAACATCTAATAAGCTATCCTAAGGAAATTCTTACCATTCAATTTAAATTTGTTCACTTTATAAGCCATTGTTTTTTATTGAAAACATTGCTTCTCAAACTTCTAGATTTATATAGAAGGGTCGTATAGAGAGAGACAGACACTTCAATGTTTCTTGAGAATATAGAGTTATTATGTTGAAGGCATGTACTTAGGGACAATTTTTTCTTGAAATCTATCAATCAAGAAAAACTTGTCAACCAATATAGTTGCCTCCTTTGCTCTCCACCTATCTCATGTCATCCCTTGCCTCCTTTGTTGTTCATTGGATTGACCTCCTAAATACCATTCCATCTATCATCCACTCTAGATCTCAACCTACCATCGCGACACCACCTATCCACCTATCCATTTCCCTACCTCTTTGGTCAACCTACCACTGTGACGCCACCTATCCACATGTCCCTTGCCCTACCCCTTTTTTTTCCATTCTGTTAGTTATCGACTCCATTAGTATTCCTCCACCTTCCTCTCACTATGACTTGTAGTTGGAGATACTACTACAATTGAGATATTGATGACTTCATATGCCCACTTCACTACACTGAATCATTATCTTTTTCTATTACCATTGAGATCTTGGCCTGGGGCGACACAATGACGGTATGTAGAAATCTATTACTAAAGGAACCTACAGTTGTAGAGTCCTAGATCCAAACTTTCTCACGATCCATTATGAATTCCATATCTAGGTACAAATTAAGGAGTGGTTTACCCCATAGTAGATTATGTTGATTGTTAGGTTCCAATCTATTGATGTAAATTAGAGTGCAAATGATTGTCAATCCAGTGTTTGTAAGACTTAGAGGCACATCCAAAATATATGGACTTAGAGATAAATTTTATTCCTTCAATGGGAATAAACCAAAACCTATTTTAAGAGCTGAATATGGAGGAGATGCTAAGCTTCTGTTTATAAGTCCTTTTCATAGATCTCATGACAGTAATCAACAATTGTTTCTTAAAGTGCATTTGATCAATAGTAAACATTCAAAGAGACATTCAAAAACTAGCTCAGAGGGTTATCAATGCTAGAAAGACAAAACTCTTATTCAAGAGATGCATTCATTGTTTTATTTTATTCATTAGCAATCTTCACCAATTCTTGTTAAATAAAAAGTACTGAAAGTGTAAATAACTCAAAAGGCATTTATGATCATCCTAATGCTTGAAAGCAAACCACACATTGAATTCTTATTCAAGAAATCATTCACAACATGAGCAAGGATTTGAAACATTAAACATATTACTTAACTATGGAATTCATCTAACTACAACAAATATATGAATAAAACTCATCTACAACAAAATCTGATCTAAAACATGTATCAAAGATTACTTGAAAAGAACATAAA
The DNA here is from genome assembly GCA_032191745.1 of Picea mariana. Classification (NCBI taxonomy): domain Eukaryota; kingdom Viridiplantae; phylum Streptophyta; class Pinopsida; order Pinales; family Pinaceae; genus Picea; species Picea mariana. Next base: position 10,187 of record JASDQU010215087.1, read on the forward strand.
GGTAGAGTGTACTATTTTGGCAAAGGGGGGCCTCCAAAGCTTCACTTGTACACTTGAGTCGTCTCAGCTAAGAAGGAACTTCCAAAATCATTCACATCATCACATCATAGACATTATCAAGAACAAAAGCGCAGAATTGATCTCAGGATTGCAAATTCCAAAGTTTCTTCATTCACATCAAAGGTGTCATACTAGTCTATGTCTTAGAGTATTTATACAAGAGTTTTGACACTAATAATGCTAATAAATATCCTAAAGATCATGATCAGATCCATAAAATATGCTAGGAAGGTCGAATAGCCCCTTCAGATCCATAAAATATGAACAAATCCCAAGAAAATCTAAAACTGTCCATGATTTTATGCTAAAATAGGGTATTTTCTGCTGAAGTGGCCCTGTTTGACCAGCATTGACCAGACACCTGGAAAGCTCAGATCTTGAATTTGATAGGTAATAATCCATCCTTGTACATCAAGGATCATGACCCAAGTCTCATATTTCACCCAGCTGTCCTGCAAGTACATGAACCTAGGAGCAATTACGAGATTTAGTCAAATCCTGTAATTTCTGATAAATTTTTAATTTTAATGCCAAAAATTCAAAAATTCAATTATTAAGCTAAAGAATGATAAATGTACCTTGCATAAGCTATTTTTATGGCAAATATGGAATGATGTGGAGGAAAAATAGATGGTTTTGGAGGCAAAAGTATAGTTTATAGAGTGAAAAGAAGCATAAAAATGTACTCAACATCTACCCCAAGAGGAAGACTTTGCATGTCCTCATGCACAAAAACAATATGTTCTTGAACCTATGTCAATGATCTTCTGCCACCTCTGTTGCCTGCAATAATGTCTCCACATTAACCTAAGTTGTATGAAGATCTTTCATTCTTTGATATTTTTCTTTATATGCCTTCTTTTGTTGAAACCATTTATAGGCCTATTTGGAGATTAATTTGTTTTTCTTTTGAAGCTTCTTATTCTTTTTCTTCAAGGTTTCATTCTCTTCCTGTGTTTTATGGCTTTGAGTCCTTAACATTTCATTCTCTATTTTTATGTACCTTTCGAGGACTTCAATTTCCTTGATCTTTCTCTTCATTTTCTTTATTTTCTTGCTTTTCTTATCAAGTTCTGATGTGGACCCACCAACTACTTCTTCTATTTGTTCTACTATCTGTGCAATTTGAGTTTCATCTTTCATATCTTTAATTAATTGTTCCACATCTTTTTTCATTTGATCATATGTGGAAGTTTCTTGTCATTCAAAATCATCATTTTCCAATGATTGTGCCTCCAGAGTCTGAATGTGTGCATACTGTGCTTGTTGTGCTTCATCATCACTTTCTTGTATTTGTCCTTTTTGAACATGTTGGCATTTTATTGATTTCCTTTCATATGTGGTGAAAATTTTGTCTTTTTCCTCAAATTCTTTCTCCCTTTTCACCATGCTTCTTGTTCTTCTCCTCCCCATAGGCTGTTTTGAGCTTGTTTCCTTGGGGTTTTTTATTTCTTCCTCATCATCGGTCACAACCAAGATTTGTTCCTCTTTTTCTTCCTCTTCCATTGTTTCAAAACCATTTCCAATGATAAACTATTGCCAAATCAATTTCTGCTTCTGTAGCTCATGTATGATGATCATTTTAATAAAGCCACAATGATATAGACTCTTTTCTGTATTCCTCCCTTGTTTTTGGACAACCTTAGCCATCTTAGAAAGGCTTTGCAGTAGAAAGTAGGGCATGTTAATTTCACAGTCACCTTTTAAATGTTGTAGCAGCTTGATGTGATATAGGTAGATAATGCTAAATCTTCCTTCACAAGTTATAAACTTATGTATGAGATAGGCTAATTCATCCCAAGGATGAATCAACCAACTCCTCAAGATTCCCTTCTTCCAATTGACTGCTGCCACCCTAGATCTGGAAATACAAGATGCCCATGATTTATCTTTAAAATGCATAGTTTTGAAATATCTTTCTCCTGTTTGAGGAAGTCCAGTGACATGTGCAATTATATCTTTAGAGATTCTAATAGTAAGGTTTCCAACAGTAGCCCTTTCCCAATCAAATGAATGAGCAAATTCTAAGGCAACTTCCTCATAATATCCATCAAACTTCTCAAAAAAAGATATCCATTGTTTTTGCTCAAGAATTTGTATACAATCCTTATGAATTTCTAATGTATCAAGCTTCTCTGGTTCATACCTAGACACCATTCTTTCAATTTTTAAGAGCAAGACCCTAAAATATTCACTGTTTATAAAAAAAAAGGTCTATCCTTGTCAGAAGTTTCAACCCTGCATATTCTTCGACCAAAATTTTTTAAACTTGCAAACTCTGTTTAAATTCAATTCTATGAATGGTCTTAAATAAGAATTTTTTGTTCAAAAACAAAGAAAATCTCATATTTTTTGAATTTCTAAACTGCTCTATGTTCTCAATCATAAAATTTTTTATGCAAGGGCATACCTAGTAATTCAATAAAAACTCTCATGCTTTCTTGTTGAGACCCAACTCATTTTTCCTTCTTACAATCAACCTCTGCTAGAAATGAATTGTTTTGTTCTCAAAATGTACCTTAGGAAGTCGAATTTTGCACTTAGATTTAACAATTATTTGAATTTGAACTTACTTTCACTGACAGACTCCTTCTTGAACACGTTCTCTTGCCTTTGCTCACCACGCATCTCCTTCAACTTCCATGTTTTATTCCATAGGGCGAGAATGTTGTATGTTGACAATGAAATTGTCAACATACAATTCATTATTTATCAGAGATTTCGGGATAGGAAGGCATAGGAGGGAACAATTTTCTAGAACCTAGGGATTCTTTGTTTGGAATGGCATTGGTGTGTTTGAAACAGAGCTTAATACATGTGTTTGGAGTATGGAGGTAAAATATACACAGGAATGCGTCGACGGTTCGAATATGGGGAGCATCCAAGTGAGACAACAACATATGGAAAAGAGTCTAAGCCACAATGGTTTTAGGAAGAGAGAAAAAGACGTTGTGAGGGAAACTTTACGAGAGTTTTATGTTTTTTTTTTTTAAATGCATTTGTACAACCTTTAGGTTGATCGATAATAGCTGAAGGTGCTTCCATTCTTTCATTAAACCTTATGAAATTCCACTCTTTCCTTGTAGTCATCATAGAAAATGGTTTTTTTTTCTAAGAAAATGTGTTCATTTGACTTATAACTCCCTTAATTCGTTTCCTTTGAGTAACCATCCCCTTTGTCATGCTTAAAGCCTTCTTCTTATGACCCCTTCCTTAATGTGTATGCAAACAACCTTTCATTTATGAAAACAACGATTCAGTCTGTGTGTATGCAACTTATGTCTTCATAAAACAGAGCATTTATAGCTCAAAAACAATGTGTTTGAATTTGAAAACCTGATCCTTTCCTTATAACTCCCTTGGAGACCAAAATTGGTTCCTTTGAGTACCATTTTTTATGCTTTTGAGGGTATATGAAAATGGAGTGATGAAAAGATGATGTAGGGGAAGGGAAAGATATGATTTTTATCATTGCTTTAGCTTATGAAGAATTTTCCAAATTTTTAAAGCATTAAAAAGAAAAATGTATACTAACTTGTTTTCTCATTGTGGTTGCCTAATTGAAGCTGGCTAGAATGTTGTTGTAAGTCTTCAATTTTGATAAAGATCATCTTGTATTTATTTTTCTTGGTATCCTCTTCAGGTCCTTCTGAAGGATAAATTTGATGTTCTTTCTCAGGTCCCTCTGCTGAATGAAGTTGATATTCTTCTCAGGTCTCTTTGCTGGATGAAGTTGATATTTTTCTTAGGTCCCTCTGTTGGATAAAGTTGATATTTTTCTCAAGTCCCTCTGCTAGATGAAGTTGATACTTTTCTCAGGTCCCTCTGCTAGATGAAGTTGATATTTTTCTCAGGTTCCTCTGCTGGATGAAGTTGATACTTTTCTCATGTCCCTCTGCTGGATGAAGTTGATACTTTTCTCAGGTCCCTCTTCTAAATGAAGTTGATATTTTTCTCAGGTCCCTCTGCTGGATGAAGTTATTTTTGAAATGAATGTTGTAATCTATAGAAGTCTTGAAAGGTTTTCAAAGAATCTTAAAAAATTTAGACCTTATCCCCCTCAGCCTTATTTATTGACTTGTCCTCAAGTCTTGGAGATAAAAAATTTGCAAAAACTTTTGAAGCTGTAAATGAAACTAGAAAGTAATAATGAAAATGTTTTTGGAGAATTTTGATTGGCCAATTTTACTAGGTTTTCCAATGAAAATTCGAGTTTATATTGCGCCAGTTGCTTGGATTTTCACAACTAAACTCCCTTTTGTTTTTTTCTCTTTTTTTCTTTTTCTCTTTTTTCTTTTTTTTTTATATTATTATTTTTTAT
>JASDQU010215088.1:1634-12044 GCA_032191745.1 Picea mariana
TCAGTTACTTTTATATCACTAACTTGACCGACTGCTTCTCCGTTTGATATTGTAATAAACAAATATAAACTGGCCCAAGTCCAATTTTGCTATGACATGAACACGAGGAACTTAAAATTCAAATAGTTGCCAAGTCTGCTTGTGAATTTGTATATCATGGAAATGTGGATGCTATTTCTAGGGAAGGGAACAATAAAGGCCCAATTTTGAACCCACGAGCCCGAGAATCCGCCATCCAAATAGTGGCTAAGTATGGAATTAGGGATTCGTTCATGCTCTATAAAATCTCATGTCCATACTTTTTAGAAGTACATATTCACTATGTATTACTCATTTCCTCTTAATGTTGTTTACAAGACACAAAACAATAAAATTGCAATGTTGAAGGACCCAGTCCACAACTTCGGCTGTCAATTTGTATATCGCAGGAATATGGGTGGTATTTGTATGATACGGAGCAATATACGCCCATCTTTGAGCTCGACAAACCGAGAACCCTCAATTTGCATATCACAGAACTCTAGATGCTATTTGTAGGGCACAGAACAACAAAGGTCCAATTTTGAGCCTGCCAGCCCGAGAACCCGTGATCCAGCCCGAGAACCCGCGATCCAAAAAGTGACCAAGTATGGAATGAGGGTTGCATACACCGACCTCTTGCCCATTTCATATTATACAAATTTTTTGGGATGCAAGTTTCCGAATACACGGGTTTTTCTTTGAAATAAGATATTTCACATCCTTTTATAATTTTATGTAATTAAATTGTATAATATCAATATTTAATATTAAGACTTTAGTTTTAAAAATAATTTTTTTTGGTAGTGTTACATAGTTCATAGGGATTAGCATGCGTAAAAAATTGCAAGGTTGGGCCCGCCAGCCCTGGAGTTCATCTGTGAATTTGTATATGGAAGAAGTCTGAGTGTTGTTTGAACAACACGGAACAATAGAAATGCAATGTTGAGAGAGAGAGCCCGCAAGTATGCATGTCAATTTTTATATTGTGGAACTCTTGGGTGCTATTTGTAGCTAATAGAACAATAGAGGCCCAATTTTCAGCCTGCCAACCCAAGTACTCGCAATCCAAAGATTGGCTTAAGTATGGAATGCGGGAACAATACATGCTCTATAAAATCTCATATCTGTTCTTTCTAAAAATAAATTTTATGTATTGCTCCTTTTTTTCGGAAAATTTCTTAGTAAGGAAGTTGGTGGATTCACGTATTCAGATTTCAGTTACTTTTATATCACCAGCTTGACGGACTAACCACTTCCTTGTTTCATATTGTACAAACCTCTTCGTCTAATTAAATTGTACAATATCAATATTAAATATTAATAATTTAGTATTCAAAAGAATGTCTTTAGATAATGTCCAATAGTTAATAGGGATTAGCATCCATATACAATCGCATGCTCAAGGCTGCCAACCCTTGAGTCTGTCTGTCAATTTCTATCTTCCGTAACTCTGAATACTGTTTGTATGAAACGAAACAAAAGGAGTGCAATTTAGAGCGACCCACCCCGTAGGTCCAGTGGACAATTTGTATATTGTGGAATTTTGAATGCTATTTGTAGGCCATGCAACAATGGATGCCCAATTTAGAGCCCTCCAGTCCAAGAACCCGTGATCCAAAAAGTGGCAAAGTATGGAATGTGGAATCTGTACATGTTGTACAAGAGTGCAAATTAGAGAGACCCACCTCACAAGTCCGATGGACAATTTGTATATCGCGGAATTTTGAATAATATTTGTAGGCCATGGAACACTGAATGCCCAATTTGGAGCCTGTCAGTCTGAGAACCCATGATCCAAAAAGTGGCTAAGTATGGAATGTTGAATATGTAGATGCTCTATAACGTCTCATGTTCATACTTTATAGTACATATTTAGTGTGTATTACTCATTTTTCCGAAAATTTCTAGTTTATCTTTTCTCTCTTCTTTTCCTTTTTGAAATGCGAGTACCTTCATAGGCAGGTTTAACATTTTGTTTCCATTGTTCTGCCCCCTGCAGCTAGCACTCGGACTTCTGCGATTTACAAATTTTCAATCAAACCCCCCTTCATCTCATATGCTTTCGCTTTCTGTTTACTTGGTCCTTTTCCCAAATGTCTCATGCTTTTATATACAGAACCCTAGGTTCAACAAGATACAAATTTCCATCTTTCCATTGTGGTTTGGTTGTTCCCATACACACAAACAACAAATGAAATTCCGTGACATAAAAATTGACGACCGATATCTGTCACTGAGATGCAATATGACCATCGACCCTTCACGTCTCCTGGGTATATCTTCTTCCCTTATTCTTTTCTAACTCTCTTGAACGCTTTCCATACTTAGGTATTTCTTTGAATCGGTTTCATGGGTTTGTCGGTGCCTCACCACAATTCACCATCATCACTGTCTTCGTACTTGTTTCTAGATATGCAATAATTAAGCTTTAATGCTAGTAGTTCATCCTGCAGGAACCGTTAGGATTGTCATTAATGTCCGGAAGTCCAGAGAAGATTTGTCATTACTACGAATTAAACTAAGATTTGCACACAAGTATGGTATCCTTTCCAAGTATTCATTTCAAACACGATGCAATCTGTTTTTTGTGCGTCGATGGGTTGGCGCTTTTAAGAAATTTATAATTCTTATTCTCTCTTCGTCTTCACCACCACCTTCGCATTTTTTTCTAATTATGCAATTAGTAAGCTGTGATGGTGGCAACTCATTTTGCATGAACCCTGGAGATTGTCATCGATCAGTGAAAGGCTCGAGGAGATATTCCATTGATATACATTAAACCATAATTTGCGGAGGGTTATATTATCCTACCCCGATTTTCATTTCAAACACCGTCTCAACCAAACAAAAATTCTTATTAAGTTGTGGCAGCAATTCTATCTAGATACAGTAAACACATTGGGGCATAATGGCCAGAGGTTCCACTATTCCAGGGCATATTCTTACTACTCATCTCCCTCTGCCCAGGAGCAAAAATGGAGATGGTCCCTTGGTACACCGAGAGATATATTTCAATCCAAAGAATTCCAAGGCAACCCTACCTGCTTAGAGAACCTGCCCAGTTGCATTCATGGCTAGCGCAGAGGTTGATGTCATGAATTTTGAGCCGGAAGAAGATGATCTGATGGGCGATGATATGACAATGGATGATGGCGATGCAGAGACTCTTCCCACTCCTGCGCCCAAATTGAAATCAGCCATAACAGACGGAACATCCTAGCTCGGTGATGGCGGTCCTGACAACACCAAAAGGAGTTTCAGAAAATAAACCAACGGTAAACGCAATAGCCTCTTTATAGCGCGAAAATAGGAATTCCAAAGTTCCAAATTAGTTTGTTATGGGGAAAGAGTTTCACTATTAAGTAATGATATGTTGATGCTCCCATAGATATATTTCAAGACAAAAAATTATTCACTTGCAAGACTAGTGTCATGTTCTCTGGATGTATAATTAACATCTTTGGAAATTAGGTCCAAAACTCTCACTGTTGCAATGCATTTTTCTACTAGTCATCTCCTTCCACCCAGAATGGACTAATTTGGGCCTCTGAAATTGCATGTGCAACCTGTGCTCCTGAATGTTTTTTGACTATGCAAAGGCGGTTTCAGCTAAGGGATATCCCATTTTCCTTGCAACATTTTTCGTCTTTTTCCTCATGGGAATCTTCTGAAAATTATCAATTTCAGCACAAGATGATTCATCGAGGAGAAAACTGCGAGGATATTTCATATTGCAGATCTCATGCCTGTGTTTGTCGCAGATACGTTCAATGTTTTGGCCCGAAGAACTAGGCCTAATTTCTATGGATAGATGTACAATACTCGGGTTTTTTCTTATTTTCTTAAATGGATTTGCTATTAAAAAATAATTTCCTTAGAGTCTTCATTCCTTCTTCTTTTATAGATTTAGCGTATGTTCTCATTGGCATGGTTCGGTGCTCTCGTAGTACTTGTATATTGTGTTTCCTTGGGTTATTTTTTCTAAGATGGAACATTTAACAATTATATGAAAATGTAATGTGTTAATCCACCAGCGTTTTATGCAAACAAAAAATGGATTACACAGTTTCAAACCAACGTTCAATTCTATTCGTAATGTAGATAGAACATAGCAATACCAATGTACATTCTTGTAGCAAAATCATTATTCTTGTTTCTAGACATGTAATTATTAAGTTTTAATGCTAACAACCCATAATTCAAGAAGTTTAATACTTGAGTTAATATGTTGCAGTCATGGAAGAATGTATCAAGAATACAGTTACACCCACATGTTCCAATAAAATCTAATCTTCAACAAAACATTTGCTGGCAATTAGTAGAAAATGAAGTTTAGTAGTTAAGTTAATATGTTACAATCATGGAAGAATGTATCAAGAACATACTTACACGCACGGGTTGCAATAAAATCTAATCTTCAACAATGCATTTGCTGACAATTAGTAGAAAATGATGGTTTTGCAACAATGGGGCTTCTTTGAAACCAATTCGCGCTTACGAAAACTTCCTTCCGCCTTTCTATTTTCCCACTCTTTTATTCCTTGTAGTTTCTCTTCCTGGTTACTTAATCATTTTTTTTTCCGAAAATGCCTTGCCGCGCGGCTTGACGGATTCACGCATTTCCAACGAGGGCTACCCCTTTCTTTAAATTGACCCTCTATTGTTTTGTGTCCTACAACTAGTACCCGGAGTTCCACGATATACAAATTGACACGTGGGCTTACGTGCTAATTGGGTCAACATTGCACTTCTACTTTTTTGTGACCTCCAAACAACATTCGGAGCTTCGCGATATACAAATTGACAGACGAGATCCAGGGCTGGCGAGCTCAAGATTGTCTTTGTTTATGGATGGAAAAGTGCTAAAACGAGCCATACCACATTTTCCCCACAGAAGCTATATTAAAGAGAAAAGCATTTCCTCTATAGTTTTGTGTCCTACAAACAACACCCATAGTTCCGCACTATACAAATTGACAGTCAGACTTGCAGGTTGGTTGGCTAATAAAATGCCTCGCAGTTTCGCGATATACAAATTGACAGATGAAGCATACAAGCAAGAACCAATTAAACTCACAGATCATGTTCTTGGTCGTTGTTTTCTGTTCCCGCCAACTTTGCAATTATATTCCATTTCTCTTTTCCCTGAACTTTATCTTTTTCTTCACTTATTCATTTTTTCGAAAATGTATGGTTGCACATGTGGGCGGTGTTGCGGGTTCACACTTGCACTCGTCCTATTTTATCGCGACACTGACCAACCTCTTCCCCATTCCATACCCATAAAATTCTTCGACCGTGAATTCCTGGTAGGTGGGCTCTAGATTGGACTTTTGTTGTTCCATGGCCTGCGAACAATACCGTCACTTCCACAATATACAAATTTGAAACCGAACTCAGATCATACCCTCTTCCATATTATGGTCCACCTATCATGCCCTCTTATGTGGTATACATTTTGCACTAAAAAGTTCTGAGAAATACAATTTAACCATCGGGTCCTCGCATCTTTTGTGGAACTATTGTCACCCCATTTTGAATCCCATCTGTCTGCTTTCCATACTTCGCCATTTCTTCGAATTTCTTTGATGGATAGTCGGTTTGGCGGGTTGAAGAAATATTCAGTTCCTAGTTGTTGTTTTCTGTTCCCATGCCCCTTTGAAATTAGCAATTGCTAATTATATATAAGATCTTGTTTCTAGGCATGCAATTAGAAATTTCCCTATTCCATACTTAGCCACTTTTCCAAAATTCCACAAATATACAAACCAGCTGCTAAACTGCCCCATCATCATCTCTTCCTTTTTACACATTTTGCACTTAAAAATTTTGACTTTGCGAAATTCCGCAAATATACAAACCGTCCCTGAACTACCCCATCATCATCTCTTTTGTTTTACACATTTTGCACTCAAAAAATTTGATACATAAAATTTGACGGTGCAACACTCGCCTATCCTGAGTATCCCTGTAACCCTTTTATGAATCCCGTCCAACCGCTTTTCAGAGCTTTCCATTCTTTCCTTTCTCTCCGTCGTCTCCGTCACCTTTGCAATTGTCTAATAAAAGAATTATATATGCATAAAGTGTTTCTAAATATGGAATTATTGGCATTTAATTCTAACAGGTCATCATGCAGGAATCGTATAGATTGTCATTGATGGGCGAAAGGCTCGAGGAGATCTCCTGTTGATGTGCATTAAACCAAGATTTGTGGGGGGGTTATATTATCCCTTCCAACTGTTTATTTAAAAATCATGAAATGTCGTTCGCATGTCATGGCATTCGTACATTCATGAAACCTCCAATGATCCATGTGGATATCGGTGGCCACCCACCTTTTCCAACTAGCTCAAAACAGTTTTCTGGCAGTTTTGGTAATTTACTATTTTTAGCAATTTTCACTTCCGGAGCCATTTTGAGGCCCTAAACGATGGATTTGGGAAAACATGTTTGAAAAATGTAATTTCCTTCCATATTGCACCTAAAATGAATATCCTCGATGATACCTTTCCAACGGGATATTATGCACCTAAAACGGAGATCGTATGCAAAAGTTACGACCATGGGAAGTTGATGAACTAACTTACCCAAATGGGGCCCACATGAATTTTGGCGCTTCATCTCCTAGGGTTAGGTTTTCGGATGTCTATGATTTTTGGCATTCCTTTTTATTGTAAAAAGGCCTTCAGAGCCTCATTGTAATCATCTTATTGTGAATGTGATTAGCCATCACATCTCTTCTCAAAGATAAGTTGCCACCATTCTAGTGAGTCTTTCACTATGTATTTTTACAGTCTCTGTACATTTATTTCATTAATAGAAATCGTGTATTACTGTATATATTTGTTTATGGTTGCATATTTGATACATTTTTGTTATATTATTCAATATCTGCGATATCTCTGTGCATTTCTTTATTATATCTCCGCTCTCATTTCGTGCCGAAAATAATCTGGATCATCCAATCCTTAATTTATCTTCGTCGTACCCGCCACCTTCGCATTTCTAAATATGCAATAAATAAGATTTACTGCTTACAGTTCATCATTAATCAACGAAAGGTTCGAGGAGATTTCCCATTCATAAGCATTTAACCAAGATTTAGCGGGGACTTACATTATCGGCTCTAATTGTTCATTTAAACCATCATCTAGAGCAAACCAACATTCTCATAAACCTATGGCATCAGCTCGACAATAGTTATGTGGAGATATAGTGAACATCCTCGGGTGCGAGGACTAGAACTTCCAGTGGTCGAGGGCATATTCTTATTACTCAATCTCTGTCGCAGATAACCAAGTAATGTGGATCTCCAGGATTGCTCATGCAGGCTGTGTCCCTGAAGTTTTTGACTGTAAGGACCTGGTCTCTTGGTGTGCCGATAAATTTATTTCAGAAAAAAGAATTATTCCACTGCGGGACTGCTCTTTTGTTTCTTTTTCACCTCAAGTCTTCTGCCAGATGCTAAAATTATCGGAGCCAACATTGACGTTCAGAGGAGAAGATTGCAAGCAATTCCTAGAAAAGCATAATAACAGGTTGGACCTCTTACCCCATTTTTTGGAAAACCTGCTTCTAGTTCCTAAAGATATTACAAGCTTCCAGGTTAGTTCGTTTAGAAATCCATTTTGCTAAATTGCCTGGTTGTTTACAAGAATAATGGGATGGGAGTCCACAACAACTGTTTCACAGATGGCCCTTTATATTTTGTATTTCACAGTCAAAGAACAGGCCATTTTTTATTGGGGCAGGTTAATTTCCCATGAAATATGTTCCCATTTGTCAAGCTTCAAAAGGGAAAAGAAATTTTATATGTCGTCCTATTTAGTTTTTGCAATAGCACATTCCTGTCGGTTTCCACAACTGTCTCTGTCCAAGAATGTCAACTATGAATTTCCCCCAGTAATGTTCTGGTACCAAGCCTTGTGGAAGCATAAGGCTTCCCACTATTTTTATGAGGTTTTTAATGGCTTCATGTCTGTTTTCAATTTTTTTTTGCTAGGAGAAGATGCACCCTGCATATCTGAACAAGAAACACGTTTTTTGGACAAGAAAGGGACACTCGAATATTTGGATAATTACACTGTCATAAGAATTTTTGGCTCCACAGAACAACTTGCTCTCCTTCCATGTCACATTATGGAAAGAATGTTTGTTGCAGAAGTAGCACGTCAATACAACTATTGGTTCCGTCTGTTGCAAACGAAGAAAAAAAAATAGTTCATTCCTTTGCCTTGAAATGTAGGGGAGTTTGTGTTGAAAAACGTCAACAAAATTGACGAATTCGTAGCACATTCTAGCATCTCCAATCTGAGATATGCTGAAATCATAAGAGAGTTCGACCCCTATAATATTTTTAGACAACATTTACAAACACTTGGCCTCGGGGATTGTTCTTTAAATAAACAACTTCCCAAAAACAAAGACAGTGGTGGCAACGGTCCTTCCTCTGATGTCGACGATGTAGACACAGTGCAAAGATGCACTAAATTGAACACACAACAGGGGAAAGGCCCCGATGACGAGAGTGTTCAATCAACAAATAGCACTCCAAAAAGTAATACATCCCGGAGCATCGCTCCAACGGTCCACCACAACAACAAAGAAACTCAGATTTCTTCAAACGGAGGAGAAGATAACGACCCTCCTCACTCTGAAATTGATAGTTCTCACAATTGATAATGGCTAGACCCTGAGGAAGGTGTAGTTTTTCGGTTTTTGATCATATGGATAATTGTGGAAGTTATGTTGACACATGCCAATACGAGCTTATTGATTGAGCTTCTTATTTGTATGGCGATTTTGGTAATTCATGTTTCCTTTCAGTTTCATGAGGATTTTTTTGAATGAAGACAATTTTGTTGGGGGGATATTATCAGCAGTGGATGACTCCATTCTTGTTTCAACCACTAGGGTATGATATAATATCCCTTTCTTTAAAATGCTTCATCAAGGACTTACTATATTGATCATAATTGGGATGTTATTAGATTGACCGGCGCAGAAAAGGAGAACTTAGAACAATTGCATATTTGTGGTCATAAATTTGTGTATTTTTGAGGATTTATTATACTTTGGATGGAATAAAGGACATGATATATGCTGGATTCACAAGATGAAAGGCATCATTATTGGAAAATATTATCGTCCATCATTTCTGCTTCATTTTGAAAAAGTGACTTGTTGTAGTTTTTTTATCTTTGTTGTATGTATTTAAGGTTTTTATTTCTGCATCATCTAGAGTAGTTGGATAGCTTGTTGGGTAGTGCAAAAAGATGCATGGGTTTTACGTTGGGAGTGATGGAAGAAAACAAAATATGGAGTTGTTGAAAATAGACTATGCTTTATTGATGCATCCAATTACAAGGAGGAAGTGCAAGATTAATTGGATTTTGAATTTTTGGAGAACAAGATCAGGGCAACCTTCTTCATAATAAAAAAGGTTCTTCATTTTCTATTGTTTTTGGTAAGTGTGATGGTTTTTGAAAGAATAATTATCAAATATTTCTATATGTATAGGCATGTGGATGTGAGATGGTGGTTATAAGAAAATTTTGGATTAATATTCACGACTCATCTAAATGTGGTAGTGAAATTATTTTTCTAGAATTCACCACTCTAACAAATGACAAGAAAAGTATGGAGATCTAAGAGAAACATTGAACAAACATGTGGAAGATCCAAACAAAGAAAACGAGTATGTGCATGTTTGCAGAAGAGCATGGAGCCTCTTTTTCCTGAAGGAATATGAAAACTCTCCCTCAATAATGGAGAGTGGCTCCACTGGTTTGCAGAATAGGTCATTGTTGAACATCAATCGAGACTTCAAAGAATTCAAAGGAAAAGAAGTAGCTCATCATCTTGACAATGAAAGTGCATCATCTTGAGTAAAGTCTTTGAAAAACATATGAGTTGAAAAGTGGAAAACATTAGAGCATGGTGTATTTGTTGTTGAGAGGCCGATTTGAAGTTTGAATGCATGTTGTAGTGATTGAAAAGGCTATATACAAGCTACTCAAAGAAATACCCAAGAAAGAAACCATAAGGATGTTGAAAAATGAGGTTAATTTCATTTCATAAGTGTTGATGCATGGAAAGTATGGCATGTGATACGTTGAGAACTAGGCATGTTAAAATCATAAAAATGGTATTGAAGTGTCACTTTGTGTTCATGATAAAATCATGGTTAATTCATTAGATCAATTGTTGCAAATGAAGTTGTGGAAAAAGTCTTAGGATTCTATAAATTTAATTAACATATTGAGCCTAGCTAACTCAATATGAAGTGTAGTGGTTAGAATTAGCTACTCTAAAAAATCACATATGAATATGGAAATCCAAGACAATGATTGGACAATGACACTAAAGATCCATAGATCAAAGATG
>JASDQU010215091.1:0-18337 GCA_032191745.1 Picea mariana
AATCCACTCAATGGAGAGGTGGATTTCTCAATGAAATGGTGCCAATGTGCTCTTGTCAAGGATGGAGTCCTTAAAACAATATAGACAGCATAACATTACTTTGAATTCCTTGAGAAAATGAGGTGCATTCATGGCTTTTTATAGCATTGCTTTGGGCTTTTATGTAACTGCTTTGTAGTGTGAAAAGAGGCCATTTAGGGCATTCTTAGGTCTTTGACCAGCCCACCATTCGGATCCAGCCCGGATTTGGAGGTCAAATCAGCTTGGGAGCTGAACCATAAGTGGTTGGGAGGCCGGCCACATTCATAAAGGTATCGTTTAGTAGGTGCACGACTTTTTGCGCTAACAACCGCGCATCGTGCGCGTATGCGCACATTCTATGCTTCTGTTCCGCGGATGTGCGTACGTGCCCAATGTCTGCAAAATGCTCTTCAATTTTTCACTACTTTGTATAGTTTTTTGCCCTTTTTTGAATGCTGTGAGATTAATTCAGGGCCATGAATAACTTCATTACTGTTTGACGATGCTGAGTTCTTGTAACCATGTGCGGACGAAATTTCAGTGATAACAATAATTGTAGACTTAATTATAGATAATTTTAGATAATATTATAAATGTTTATGTGATTATAAATAGGAGCATTAGGAAACATGTTTTTGGTTGAAAACGATATCACATGGAATTTTTTCCAATTATATTTGCAAACAGTATTTAGGAAATTTATTTTAGTAAGAGGTGTCATATTCCAAATTGCCACCACATCAAGGAAAAATACAAAAATGTGAAGAATTCAAAAAAGAACTATTTTGGGAGCAATATGAATTGTAGTTTGGATGATATATTCCCTAAATCTTATAGTGGAGTGGGTTTCATCTTATTAGTCCTTACTTTTAGGCTAGGGACTCTTGAAATCGGTTTTCGATTTTGTATTAGTTTAGCACTTAGTCCAAGACATAGGTTTTAATCAAAGTTCTATAAAAAATGGAAAATTACTTTAGTTCATTTAATCTTTTATCTTAAGTTTAAACATGTTGAGGTCTTTTTTAGTATACAAATCAATTTGGTATTTTCCATTGTTCCCTAGACATTTTAACCAAAGTTTTGACAATGTTCATTTTTTATCCAAACTTTTATGCTTGAGGTCTTATTTGGCCTCATATTGAGGCTGTTTTGACCCTTGTTACACCAGTTGTAGGTTGCACGAGGTTGCATGAAAGATCCTTGTGGCTTTTGCCTCTCTATTTCCTCTGGCTTCCACAAAACGCCCATTTCCTCTTGATTCGTAGACATTCTTCCATCCTTCCGTGATTTTCTTTCATCCCTGTTCTTTGCCTTGTTTCACTTCAATTGGTGAATGGTTCTCCATTAAAGCTTCTTCTAACGATCTCCTTCTAACCATGATATTGATTTAGAGACAAAAACGAACATATGTATAATGCTTCCAGTATTTCCAAGTAGATTTGATTTAGAGACAAATCTAAATAGATGTGCAACACTCCCAATACTGCCCACTACATTACATTAATTAGAAGACATTTTTTTCAAGGCAAGTTTAAATCACTGCATAGATAACGACTTGTCCATTTCCTCTATGTTAAGTTATATAAACCTATCTATATATAATTAGTTGCACCGTTTGTATATATCACAGATTCCATAGAAAAAATTTCTTATCATAGATTAAATTTCACAGTAAATACAAACTAAATTTTATAGTAAATAAATTTGTTGTATGCATTTTGAACAAATAATGTAGAATTTTTTTTACCTTGGAGTAGAAAAATTATGGCTAGGCTTTCTTTGAAAATGTACAATATTCGTCTCGTAAAATTAATGATCTTCCTCTGTTATGATCTTTCAAGGATGTCGTAGTCAATGCCGCTACTAGTTCCGGGAAGGTTCTTGCCTTCTTTGTTCCTCTCATGGAAATCCTCACGCGCCTCACCAACCCTCTCAAGTCTCACCAGGTCCTTTCCTTCCTTCCCTTGTGCTTCTTCTTCTCTTATGTTGAATATCTTGAAATAACATTCACAACATGTTCAAAATTTCAAATGTTAGGATTTCAATTTTGTTTTTGTGTACTGATAATCATTACATTCTATCAATCATCGATGTGCATTGTAGAAAATTGTGAATAAAAACTTGTTCAAACCTTAGACACTACCGTCAAAAAGAAAAAGAAGATCAATTGCATTTTTTATGTTGCATTCTTGTGTAGGAAATGACGAAAAAAATATAATAGAGGTTACCTGGTAATGTCCAAGCTGCAAGGAAGTAAAGCTCATGTTTTTCCTTTGAATCAGATGTGAGTGGGTCCTCAAATTTTTGTTCATTAGGTCCGTGCATGTGTTCCTTAAGTTTATACATCTCATCTCCTGTTTCTTCCATCAACCCCCCATGAAGACCCTAGTAAATAACATTTTTCCAGTCAACATCTGCAACACACTATAACACGAGTAAATATAGGCTCGTAAAGGTATTATAAAATGCTCGTGATAGAACGATGAATCAATCGATCTATAATCAAATGTATTGCAATTGGATGTTTTTGTTTGACCTCGTCTGTGGCATGAATATGCGTTTCATCAGTGAGAACTGAAACAACCCATTAAGAAATGAAGAAGAAGTGAAGCAGATCATTATACGAGATACTTGAAAGCGTCTTCCAATCACTAGAAGCAGTTAACAGTTCTATATAACATTTGATATATTCATAAGATAAAATTGTATTCGTAATGTGTGAAACCATCTCCATAAAGCCCAACCATCGGCCATAAGAATCTCTCTTCAGAAAACTATGATAATTGATGATCATAATACTTTGGGGTTTGACGGAGAGTCTACAACAATCTTTTCCTCTATTGCTTTTCCAAAAATGATCCTTACCATTAGTTTTTTTACTTTTACCACTTGATTTGGACCCATAAGTACCAATCACAGTTTCCATCACATGAACCCCATCGAAGAAAATCCAAAGACAAAATAATGTAGTCAGAACATTGTTTATTATCTATATGTAATGAGACCTTTATTATGCTTATGAATATTTTCATCCAGCTTATTCACCATCACTTGATACAACCCGAGTATTTTTCATAGACCCAACAACAACGATAGATTCACCCATTTATCTGTTCCAAATCTAGTGTCTCTTGTTGATATCACATTTCAATGGGAGTATCTTAATAAAGGAGTTGCATTCTTTCTATAATATCCCCAAGGATGAGCCCTGTTGTAATCATGTTATGAATTGTAAATCATGTTTATGAATTGTAAATCATGTTTTGTAGGCTGGTGAGCTGAGTATTGATAAGTTGGTGGGCTTATGTGTTTATTAGGCCAGAGAGCCTAAGTGTTAAAGGCCAGGAGCCGATTTTTGTATATGTAATTATGAAAAACATTAATAAAGATTAAACATCGTTGCGTGCAGTCCGACCACGAAGAAAGAGTGATGGGGGACTAAGCTTCCACAAGGTGGGTAAGGGAAAAAGGGCTGAAAGGTTGGAAAGAGGGGCTAAGATTAGGGGATTAAGTCCTTGAGAATATTATTTTATTAATATTCCAAAGATGTGTGACAAACATGTTTTTATCCCAAGCCCTGGGAGAGGCAACGCATGCAGCTCCAACGTGTGAAAAAGGGAACGCACACAGCTCTAGGAAGACAAGTGTCGACCTGGGCACATGCGGTTGAAAGCTGAAGCATCAACTGAGTTGGGGGTTCGTTCTATCAGTTTTCCCGATCCTCTGTCTGAAACTGTGAGACCTTTGTGATCGACCTATGCTTAACTTTCTTGTCATGCATCCTGAAAACGAGAACCATGACGTCGACTGGTGTATTCCCGTGAATCCCATGGCCTCTTTATTCGACCTTTGAAAATATTCACGCACGCACTAGAGACCTGAAATTCGTGAACTATCTGTGTCTTCTGTGGAACTCGACACTTGGGTAATCGCCTGAGTGTGCTGTGCCTTAAAGTCTAGCCGTTGCCATTTTTGGGCCTATGCCCATTTTTTGTTGTGGTCGTCATCCTTGTGTCAACTGAGTGCTGATGCTATTGTGGTTTCCCCTACCTGGTTGGAATTGAGTCGAAGAGTGTGCTGAAGAAGCGGGTTGTCAGGCCCGTGGTAGAAGAGGCAGGTTGTCAAGACTGTGAGCAGCTCTCTCCAGGTGAGAGATTCTGTTGGGAACTGATTTTCTCCTAGAGAGAGTCCAACACCAGCTACGAAGCTCTGAGAATTCCTGATCTGGCCTATTGCCGAGACCCAGAGAGGGAGGTGAAGCACCGATGAACTATGCTTGTGAAGGTGTATACTCCTGGGTGGAACATGCATGTGGGGAATGAGAGTCCGTGAGTAGTGGGCGTAAGAAGGCTTCTGGAGAGAATCCTTCTGGTTTCTCTATGCAGTTTTCCTGTAACCTTGGCCTAGTCTAGGATTCCCTTGCCCAAGGTGAAGCTTGGTCCCAGCTCGGGGGTGACCCACTGCTGAGCGTGATGAACAGCCTGGTCTAAGGCTGGGAGGTTCGTGGAAGGTCTGCATGTAGTTGGTTGAGTTACTATAGCTTCAAAGATAAGTATTATTATGTGTTTAATTTCAATTAAAATGCATGTCTGTGATGCTTGCAATATTATCATGTATTCTGTTGCAATTATGAATTACTGTTAATTCCATTATTTCTGTATGTTAGTAGTACTCCTCTGATTACTCTATATTGTTTAGTTAAATGTGTTAATTTGATATGATGCATGTTATATATATAAGTATGAGAATGTTTTCACGTAGTAGCATTTCCCAACAGTGGGGTTGATGGTTGGGGACGTTACAATATGGTATCAGATCCATGGTTTCAACGCTGAGCCTAGATGAGTCGGATAAGTGGACTTTGGACCCAAGGTTTCGAGTGGAAATGGTGTTCGGATGGAACCAATTTCGAACCTTAGAATGTTTCTGAGTGCCAACGAGTTACTTGGCCGTGTTACGAAGCTTAGGAGGAGTAGCAGTAGAATAAAACCACAACCGATGTGGTATTTGACCAGAGAGAGAGCGCGCTCAATACTTGGGGTGTTGGAGCCATAGGATCTATTTGGAAAAAAGGAGAGTCCTTTACCACCGTCAGATTTGGTGAAGGTGCAGGAAGGTTATCCTGGAAGCCTTTCGGAGTTCAAAAATCCGGAGAAGTGGAATGCGCTTAGGCACAAACTTCCGAAGTCCTGAAGTAGATCGCAACCATCCGATTGCGAAGGACACGCGTCGGTAGATTGTGAAATCTGGGAGAAAGCGCTCCAGGAAAAAGTGAGCGTGGAGGAGTTGAAAATCCTTAAGCCCGAAGAGCCAAAGTGGTGAGTCATGATGACATCACCTAGAGGTGATGTGGAAACATGGGTTGTGTGCCAAGTGTAATGGATTTCGAACCGTGGAAGGTTGAAATGGAATTTGGAACGTGATGAGTGTCACCCATCTGAATGGACCATGTATCAGTCACTAGTATGTCTCCATGTGGCATCTTGTATGAGCAGGGTTAGTAGGGCCGAGGTTACGTAACGTAGTTAAAGGTCAGAGGACCCACAATGGCGTTGATCATGATACAAAAGATCAATGACCAGAAGGCATTGCGAGGACCCAAGTTGCACAGAAGCTAATTCTCCAAGGCGGTCCTGCAATCCAAACCACGGTTTCACTGAGGGGTTACGTGTTAGTGTTAGGAGAATTACAAGATGAAATATGGGTTACTCCAAACCACCATTGCATTCCCTTGCTATTGGGAAAACGTTAAGTGATGGCGTCACCTAAGGTGACGTGGGAGTGTTTAGAGATTAATGGTTCGAGGTGTGCAGATGTGAAATCTTTCGAAGTCCCAGAACTTAGACTCCTGAGGTTCCATAGCGAGTGTTAGCCCTTGGATGTGGGTAGACATGGACCGTTGATCCACCCTACTGCGCGAGTTCGGTAACTCGAAACTCTGAGCGATTGTCATATTGCGGTTTGAAAATTTTTGAGGATGAAGGCCCGAGTACGTGCTTATTGATCTAGCGCTTGGTCACGATCCATGGTCGCGTGGGTTGGGGACTGAGTGAAAGGGGATAGTGCCTGAAAAATTAGCAGAGCAGAGCTCCGAAAGAAGAAATCTGCGGGGATTCTTGATTGAACGAGAATCACAAAGAATGAAAAATGAACGTTTTCTTGAATCAGATCTGTTTATGAATGCTGTAGGATTTGTTAAGGAATAATGGCCTGAAAAATTCCGGTTGTCTGCACATTGTGTTTGTAGAAGTTTAACGAGTGCCAGAACTGAGTAGAATTGCCACTGAGTGCAAAACAAATGGAAGAGGCACAAACTGCTTCCAGTTATGAGGATGAATCAAAAGGAATGGATGTCCATCTAGGAGTTGAAGGATTGAACTCCAATGGACATGGAGAAGAGTTAGATAAGGAAGGCCATATGATGAAAATCATTGAACGATTGCAGAAAGATGCCTAGACTCACCGAGAAGATAGCAGAAATCTCATGAAAGCTAAGGAACAACAAGGATAATTCAACTTAAAGTTAATGAAGAGCCTGGAAAGTATCGAAAATAAATTGGGTAAGGAGAGTGACTCAAGCAAAATAGGGAGTTGCAGGATCCCTGAGAAGAAAAGAAGATCAAGAAGTGTTAGCAGGCATTGTCGTCACTCCCCAAAACACTCCAATAAGGAGGCACATAGAAGTTCTTATGTTCTCCATCAAACGTAGGAGGCTTAATCTTGTTCATTTCTCCCTTCACTTCATCCACTCCAAATCTCTAGAAGAAAACATGAAGAGTCTTGGTTAGTGCAGTTGGCTAATGAAACCAAGAGGAAAGTCACTGAGTTAGTTAAGTCCTGTCCAGTGGATATGAATGAATCGAGCACAAAGGATGAATTGAACATTCTTCCTTTAGGTTATTATGACTGTCTAATTGGGATGGACTGGTTGGACTAGCACCATGCCATCTTGGACTGTCATAACAAGGAATTTACTTACCTGGATGAGTAAGGAAATCAGAAAACAGTGCAAGGAATTCCTAGAGTTGTTGCTGTCAGAGAAATCTCATCAATGCAGCTGAAGAAGTGCTACAGGAAACACTGTCAATCATTTGCAGCCCATGTGGAGGAAGCATCTAAGGATGAGGTCTCAAAGATTGGAGATCATGTGGTACTAAAGGAGTTTGAAGATGTATTTCAGGAGGTACCCGGACTACCTCCAAAAATAGATATTAACATCTCTATAAACTTGATGCCTGGAGCATCTTTAGTGTCGAAAGCTCCTTACAGAATGAGTACGCTAGAGCTGAAAGTGTTGTAATTGCATTTTGAAGAGATTCTGAAGAAGGGGTACATACACCCAAGTGTGTCACCTTGGGGAGCCCCGGTCTTGTTCGTGAAGAAGAAGGATGGGACGCTGAGATTGTGTATTGATTTCAGACAATTGAACAAAGTAACTGTAAAGAACAAATATCCTCTGCCAAGGATTGATGACCTCTTCAAACAGTTGAAGGATGCAAAGATATTTTTGAAGATAGACCTCAGGTCGGGATATCACCAGGTAAGGATAAAGGATGAAGACATCAGGAAGAATGCCTTTAGAATAAGGTATGGTCATTACGAGTTCATAGTGGTGCTGTTTGGGCTGTCGAACGCACCCGCTGTTTTTATGTGCTTGATGAATAGTGTATTCAGAGACTAACTGAACAAGTTTTTCATAGTCTTTTTGGATGACATCCTGGTGTATTCCAAGTCGGAGGAAGATCATGAACAACATATGAGGATGGTGTTGCAGGTGCTAAGAGAACACCAACTGTATGCCATGTTGATAAAGTGATCATTTTATCAGGAGCAAATCCATTACTTGGGGCATATTATTTCGAAGGATGGGATAGTTGTAGATCCTAAGAAGATTGAGGCCATCAAAGAATGTTCAAGGCTAAATAATGTGACGAAAGTCATATCCTTTATGGGTCTAGCTAGTTATAACAAAAGTTTTAGTGCAGGGTTCTTGAGGATTTCTCACCCTATCATTTCCTTGCAAAGGAAAAATAAGAGATTCTAGTGGACAGAGAAATGTGAGAGAAGCTTCCAGCAATTGAAGTAACTGTTAACCAGTGCTCCAATCCTGAGGATTGCAGACCCAAATGAAGATTTCGTGGTGTGCACAGATGCATGCAAAGAAGGACTGGGAGGAGTCCTCAGTCATAATGGATTCATAATCTGTTATGAATCCATAAAGTTGAAAGAGCATGAAAGGAACTATGCAACTCATGATTTGGAGTTGGTAGCCATAGTACATGCTCTAAAGAAGTGGAGGAATTACCTCATGGGAAGGAGGTTTGAATCAAGGACAAACCATAATGGTCTAAAGTATTTATTTGATCGACCAACCTTGAACGCTAGACAAAGTACGTGGTTGGAGTTTCTCCGTGAATACGATTTTGATATCAAGAATATCAAAGGGAAGGAGAATAAAGTGGCTGATGCACTCAACAAGAGAGTACACGAATTACATGCTACAACCATTAGCATGTATTGAATTGATATTAAAGACAAACTTTCAGAGGCTGCAAATACAGATTTGTAGTATAGGTATTTGGTAGCAAAGCTACAACAAGGTGAGATGCCATAGAAAGTGGAAAATTATAAATTGGAAACTGACAGAACACTTATGTACAAGAACATAATTTATGTACCTAATGTCCAGGACTTGAAACTTATGATTTTGCATGAAATGCATAATGTGCCTTATGCTGGGCACCCTGGATATAAGAAAACTATGGCAACAATCAAGAGCCATTACTTTTGGCCAGGTATGAAGAAAGAGATTGCATAATATGTTGTTAGATGTATGAAGTTCCAGAAGGTTAAATCTGAGCACAGACACCCAACAAGGTTGCTACAACCTTTACCCATTCTCGAGTGGAAGTGGGAAGTGGTTATAATGGATTTCATCACAGGATTGCCCATAAATGGTGGTAGTGGAAAAGCTTACAAAAGCTACCCATTTTATTCCATTAAAGACTACTCACAAGGCAACATATGTTGCCGACATATTTATGAAGGAAGTGGCACGATTGCACGGAATTCCAAAGACAATTGTGTCTGACAGAGACCCGGAATTTACCTCAAATTTCTGGAAAGGGTTATTCAAGGGGTTCGAAAGGAATCTGAACTTTAGTACAACCTATCATCCTGAGTTGGATGGACAAACATAGCAGGTGAATCGAGTAATAGAATACATACTAAGGATGTATGTAATGGAAAAACCATCTAAATGGGAAGACTACCTACACTTGGTAGAATTCGCCTACAACAATGGGTATCAAGTATCATTGAAGATGAGCCCATTTGAATCACTTTATGGTAGAAAGCGCAATACTCCAATAAGTTGGGATAATCCAGCTGTCAGAGTAGTAGTTGGGCCAGAATTGCTCAAGGAAATGGAAGAACAAATGCTAAAAATTAAGAAGAATTTGAAAGTTGCCCAAGACAGGCATAAAATTTATGCTGATATGAACAAAACCCACAGAGAGTTTAAAGTGAGTGACCATGTTTTCCTGAAAGTAAAAACCAATAGAAGTTCCCTGAAGCTAGGAAGTTGCTCCAAGTTGGTAGCCAGATTTTGTGGGCCATTTGAAATCCTAGAAAGGATTGGGCCAATTGCATATATGATTGCATTACCTACATCCATGACTGCACATAATGTGTTTCATGTTTCATTGCTTAAGAAATATATACCTGATGTTAATCATGTAATTGATTGGAATGTAATTGAGATGGAGCAAGAAGGTGTCCTGCAAGTGCATCCTGTGTGCATATTGGACCGGAAAAGCAAACAACTCTGGAATCGAGCCATAGGGCTTGTAAAGGTCCAGTGGACCTAGTATGGTCCTGAGGATGCGACTTGGGAACATGAAGATGCTATGTGGGTAGAATACCCACATCTTTTTGAAGATTTTGAAAATGTTGTTGATTCTGTGTAAAAATTGCACTGAGGACAGTGCAAAAATAAGGGGAGGGGATTGTAATATCCCCAAGGACGCGCCCTGTTGTAATCATGTTATGAATTGTAAATCATGTTTATGAATTGTAAATCATGTTTTGTAGGCTGGTGATCCGAGTATTGATAAGTTGGTGGGCTTATGTGTTTATTAGGTTGGAGAGCCTAAGTGTTAAAGGCCAGGAGCCTATTTTTGTATATGTAATTATGAAAAACATTAATAAATATTAAACATCATTGCGTGCAGACCGACCACGAAGAAAGAGT
The DNA here is from genome assembly GCA_032191745.1 of Picea mariana. Classification (NCBI taxonomy): domain Eukaryota; kingdom Viridiplantae; phylum Streptophyta; class Pinopsida; order Pinales; family Pinaceae; genus Picea; species Picea mariana. The sequence goes on from JASDQU010215091.1 coordinate 10,274, forward strand.
GATCGGGGACTAAGATTCCACAGGGTGGGTAAGGGAAAAGGGGCTGAAAGGTTGGAAAGAGGGGCTAATCTTAGGATCTTAAGTCCTTGAGAATAATATTTTAATATTATTCCAAAGCTGTGTGACAAACATGTTTTTATCCTAAGTCTTGGGAGAGGCAACACATGCAGTTCCAATGTGTGCAAAAGGGAACGCATCACGTTGGAACTGCATGCAGCTCTAGGAAGACAAGTGTCAACCTGGGTGCATGCGGTTAAAAGCTGAAGCGCCAGTTGAGTTGGGGGTTCGATCTTCCAGTTTTCCCGATCCTCCGTCTGAAACCGTGAGACCTATGTGATCGACCTTTGCTTAAATTTCTTGTCACACATCCTAAAAACGAGAACTGTGAAGCCAAACAGTGTATTCCCGTGAATCCCATGGCCTCTGTATTTGACCTTTGAAAATATTCACGCACACACCAGAGACCCGAAATCTGTGAAATTTTTGTGTCTTCTGTGGAACTCTACACTTGGGTAATCGCCTGAGTGTGTTGTGTCTTAGCGTTTGGCTGTTGCCATTTTCGGGCCTATACCCATTTTTTGTTGTGGTCGTCATCCTTGTTTCAAATGAATACTGATGTTGTTGCGGTTTCCCTCACCCAGTTGGAATTGAGTCAAAGAGTGTGTTGAAGAAGCAGGTTGTCGGGCCTGTGGTAGAAGAGGCAGATTGTCAGGCCTGTGAGCAACTCTCTTTAGGTGAGAGAGTTTGTTGGGAAGCGGTTTTCTCCCAGAGAGAGTCCAACACTAGCTACGAAGCTATGAGAATTCCTGATCTAGCCTGTTGTTGAGACCCAGAGAGGGAGGTGAAGCACCGATGGACTGTGCTTTTGAAGGTGTATACTCCCGGGTGGAACATGCATGTGGGGAATGAGAGTCCGTGAGTAGTAGGCGTAAGAAGACTCTTGGAGAGAATCCTTTCGGTTGCTCTGTGCAATTTCCCTATAACCTTAGCCTAGTCTAGGATTCCCTTGCCTAGGGTGGAGCTTGGTCCCATTTCAGGGGTGACCCACTGCTGAGCGTGATGAGCAACGTGGTCTAAGGATGTGAGGTTCCTAGAAGGTATGCACGTAGTTGGTGGAGTTACTACAGTTTCAAAGATAAATATCATTTTGTGTTTAATTTAAATTAAAATGCATGTCTGTGATGCTTGCAATATTATCGTGTATTCCGTTGCAATTATGAATTACTGTTAATTCCATTATTTCTATATGTTAGTAGTAATCTTGTGATTAATCTGTATTGTTTAGTTAAATATGTCAATTTGACATCATGCATGTTATATATAAGTATGAGAATGTTTCCACGTAGTAGCGTTGTCCGACAGTGGGATTGATGGTCGGGGACGTTACACTTTCAAAAATGGTGGCACTTTAGAGTGCCTTCAATGACAGAGTCTCCATAGTGGGGTTTCACAAGAGGAGGTTTCTTCGAGCATTTCGATCCCACGAAGTTGCTTGCCTGATTTATGAAGCCGAGAGAAATTGACAGATATACAGGCCATGTTTGGACTCATGGCGATTGAAACACATCCTCAGTCTACATGCAAAAGAGGACACTTGGCCACATCTTTTATTAGGGTCCCACATTATTATATATGAACTTAGTCTTCCTCCATTATTGGGTTCATGAACATGTTTAATAAAGGTTAGGATTCATGAGCAGGAAAAAGTTATTAATTACGAGTCATGAAACATAACTTTGTAGAAGAAAATGAGATAGCATAAATAAAGAAAAAACATTACTCTTGGAAAAAACTCCACTTAGCTACCATGTCACATGGAGGCGTATCCATTTGACAATCAGTTGCGATTGCGTAGAGTACCACAGGTGCACTAGGACGTCGTGAATTAAAAACTTAAATAATTTAAAAATACTTTTATATTAATTACCTTATAAATGAACCACAAGTCCAATTGAATGGAATTATATTTTCGCAAATATGGATTCATATGTCAACAGATCGTCGTGTTTTTTATGATTACTTTTAACGACTACAACAATAAAATAAAAACAATTATTATCTTACAAAACTTGTAATATTAACAAGATATGCACTTCATCAAAACAAAGAACTCAGTGGATTAATTTAATGATTATTTGAGTGAAGATATAATGCTACTCCCTTGTGATTTGAGAAGAAAATCGATGCTAAAGCCATTTAATTTTCCAAGAGAATATAAAGTGAGTAAGAAAATTGAATGCATAGAAACTATTTTAACAAATAGACTAAGAAAAGCTAATAGGTTTAACTATTTATGAAATCAAACGTAAAAAATAAGAGATGTTTTACTATTTCTGAATTCAATGGTAAAAAATAAATGAATGTAAATTCTCTTCTTTTTCGAAATATGGATGGAACACCATAAATAAAAAGATGAAATGACATCTATTACTTTCAGTAGGAAACAATGTCGAAGCAAATATTTCGTGCTACTTTCTATGCGTAAGTGGGATTGAAAACATTGGTTGAGAACCCATGGTCCAACTAAAACTTGGTTAGATGGATTTGGATCTGCTACAATATTTGTCTCTGATATACATCTTCCTACCATGCGTTACACAAAAAATTTCCACATCTAAGTGGCACACTTTGGTTTGACATCCCTGACACCATGGAAAACATTTTGTCATGTTCCCTAGCTATCAAAGAGAATAAAATCCACTTTTTGAAGGTCGAAAACATTATATTCCCCTTGTCGATTGGATTAGTTGGACCAATGACGCCCCCCTGCCATGGCCTAGGGCGCTTCATCCTTAGGGTGATTCCTCTTGCAAGACCAGGAGGGAGCATCATCGACGCCTCATGTCACGAGTGAAGGGAGCGTCAACCTCATTTGGGTGGTTTTAACGAATCCCACCTTATTCTATGGGTTAGGTTTGACATACTTCAGGTGGTTATGATCGATGGATGACTCATAAGCTCGAGTCTCTCCTTTTTGGGTAATCAATCCTAACTTATGGAGGAAATATCTCAACCTTCCCTTGATATCCCAAGTTGGTTAAACCTCTCAAGTCTCTATATAAACAAGGTCTCTCAAGGGTGGAAGAGATTAGACAAAGTTAAAGTCTGAAGCATATCAAATCCTTGGTTTATTTGTCAGCATACAATGAGTGGATAGATAGGAGGAGCATTGGAGGAAGCTTGCTCAACATCAAAATGATTGTAAGTATTGTCCATTGTTTCTCATGAATATAAGCTTGGCCTATTCCCATACTTTTGTCTCATTTAGTTTACATATGAATGTCATGCTCATTTCACTTAGTTAGACTTGATTTAATCTAACTTTGGGCAAGTAGTAGAAGAGAAAGATAATTTTGTCTAAGTATAGGGAGATCATGTTCAAGCTAGGACTGGATCCAATGTTGGAGAAACAAGGAACAATGAAGACAACCTTCGAAAAGGTGCGCTCTTACATTCTTTTCCATCTTCTCATTTTCATGTGTGAATAGACATGAGCAAGGGATGTTAGTGTCCATTTTCTATATTCTATATTAGCCGAAGATAACCCAGCTAAGGAGAGCTTAACCTGTCCGTAGGGTAAGATTTATCACAATAGAAATTCCCAACCTCGTTGGGGAATGATTGTTTCCTCAGTTTTTAGCCTCTTGTTTCTTATGATTGCTTGATGAATGCTTTGTTTATGGAGTTTTTTTTCCTTTTCACCATCATTGAATAGCTTACAGAGTCCTCAAAACACTTTTATTGAATCTTGGTTGAACCTAATCTTGTTTGACCCTTTTTTCAAACAGTGACAAGTCTCCCCTCCAGTGGCCTATAGAGCATCACTAATGCCCCCTTGTAGGATTTTTAGGATCATCACCCTACCATTGACACCCTATACTCTTGGCACCAGGAGCATCACCCTTCCTTTTAGGTTGGTTTTTGGGCCTCTCTCTCTGTCTTTGTTTGTTAGTCTTTGTGATCCAAAATTTTGTCCCAGATTCTTCTTTAACAACTTTAGACTTTGATTGTTTGATTTTGAATGTGAGTATCACTCTCCTTGTCTTGTTTTTTAAGAATTGCCTCTGATCAAGTTTTGAAAGGGTTATAAGCTGGTCAAGTTTGATAAGATCCTTGAGTTCAATTTTGATTTTCAGTGGTATTTTTCTTGATTGCTTATACAAGCATTTGACTTCTACACTTTTCTTCCCAAAAAACTTTCAAGCATTCTACTTGTCAGTTTTGGAAGCCTTTTCTGTCGACTCGGAGGTAGTTTGTTAGCAATTGAATTTTGCACTTCAATTATATTTTGAATTCTAGAACCTTTTAGATTTGGTTTTTCTATCATTTGGTCTCAAATCTTTTGGTTTTAATACTTTTTAAGAGTGATTGCTTCATGATTGAACAAGTGTAGAAAGTCTCTTTTATTTTTGTTCTCTCAACTTGTGAATGCATCATTGTTTGAGTATTATTCTGCTTCATGTTCTCTTATATCTTAGCTTTGAACTATTTCATGCTCATTGAAACAAAATAAGAATTACATAAATTTCATTTGATCTCATTCGCATGTTAACATCAAACAAATAAATTCATGCATTCTAGATATTTAGAAGTAGAGTTATAGTTGAAAAAATTAAAGAACATAGCATCCATTGGTTTTGAAATTTAAAAGTATTCTCTTTCGATAATTTGGAAAATATTAGGATTCTTCATTTAAATGAAAATAAAATTCCATTAAGTGATCTGAATTTATTGAGTGTTGCGTTGAGTGTTTAATCGTATTTGGAAGAAAAAGAAACCTCTTCTCCCTCTTGTAAGTAGGATTCATTGAAAGAAATTGTGCATTTCATTTTTCCTACTGCATGGTTTTTGGAGTTAGGTCAAAACATCATTATTTTCATCTCCATCTACCCTTGAGTAAGAAACAACTCTAAAGAATCAACCACGCATAATTAAAATAAACTAAACTTTTTATTTATAGAATACCAACAATAGTCTAGGGATTGGAATATTTGGACTAGGAAAAGTGAGTAACTTGTCCAAGATTACTAAACACACTGTAGAGCACTAAAGAGTGGTCAAATCCAGCTATCATACAAGCATAGCCAAGAAACCCCCTCTAACACAAGGGATAAACATGATGTCGTGTGCAGAAGAGAAGAATAGATTACCCCTCCAGAGCTTGACCAATTGTAGTGGAAAGAGTGTATATTGGGTTTTTTTCTTGAGAAATCACTGGTTTCATTCGGTCTCAGTGCTTCGTGAATACAAAATCCATTCGGGGTCGTCAGGAGTCTTACCGGTCCAATTTTATTCATTTCTCTTGAAGAGATTCAGACTTTGATATCCTGCCCATACATTCAGTCTCGACTGTTGAATGTACCCCCCTGGAGGCTGAATGCGAATTGGTAACCTTAGTGCCTTTTCTAGGTATATATATATATAGGTGACTATTGGGGATCCCCACAGTACCTGGGGCAGACGTCATATCACACCTTCAATACCCTTGGAGGGTGACTGCATGAAGCTAGGGTTGCTTGCACTGAGAAGGGATGATACATGGAGGTTGGGGTAACTGCTTCTCATATCTTCCTTGATGGCTTGATATTTTGTCTTCGGAAGATCTACTATTTTCCTGGTTGATTACCTTTATATTTTTTAAGGGTGTTTTCTTTCGTCACTTGTAGTTGTCCCTAGGATTTTTGTTTTTTAACTCTGGTCGACGACGATATTCATATGTTTGTAGGATGCAAGGGTTTCCTTTGGAAGGTTTTGAACCCTTACCTCCTCATTCACTGGAATATCATTCCCACAAAGGAACAATAAACAAAGAAGTTATCTGTGAGATCGGGAGTGTAATTGATCCTTTCCCTGAAAAATTTATGAAAGGGGGTTTAATTCTTTCAAACCCACCTTTAACTGAACCTTTTTGGTCCAAACGTTCCACAGATACCTCCTTCGATATATTTTGAATATGCGCTATAATATTATCCTTCCCAACTACCAATAAGACCATACGAGAAAGTTTTAGCTATGGAGTGGAGAACACCTAACCATACAAAATAATTTACTATCCCTATTCAAAGATCTGGATTAGTTAATCCTACTCAGACTCATGCTCCTACTGCTTCTACTTTGTGGAGAACATCTTCGGTCCAGGATATCTACCTTAAGATGGGTATGGCCTTGAACCAACTTCTTCCTAACCAATTAAGAAACACTACAATAGTTTCAGACATTGTACCTTTGCAAACCAAAATTACATTTATAATATAGAATCCCATCAGGACAATGCCTTATATTAGAACAAAAAATCATATTGTGACACAAGTTTTAGCCGGGGGGAAGTTTTATGCCAGTGGACAAAATCCCATTAGTAGGAATAATCCCATTAGTGGGAATTTTCCGATTAGTGGATATATTCCTACTAGGTGGAAACCCTTAGTTGGTGGACAAATCCCCGTTGTAACCCGACCTGTGACTGGAGGGAAATTTATAGGACAACTTCCAAACCCTTTTGTTGGAAGATGACAACAACCCTAGGGAAAAATTGCTCCGACATGTCCCACATGGGGGGAAACCACTCAGGTGACACCCTCTAATCCCGCTCCCTCGGGACTCTATTCCGGACAACCATTTTCATGTGTTTTTAACCCTACCTGGGGTTAGCCAATTCAAACAGGTTTTCCTCCACAAGGAAGTGTACCTAATCAATCAATGAACTCCTCTTTTGTTGCTCAAATTCCTCAAACGGTGAATTGTTCTCTTATTGATTATATTCCTCAACAACAACCTATGGGAGGACTTTTAGAATATAACGTACCTTTACAACCGACTTATGGTCCTACTGGTATCTTGATGCCTCATAAATATTACTAGTATCCTCAAAGCAATCGAAAATGATCTTTTCTAGACACTTTAGACCTCCCAGATTGTTAATATTATGGTAGTTGCGGGAGGTATTTACCTCCACGTGTGAACTTGATGAGAATAGAAGACTCCAGGAAGTAAGAGAAACCCTAATGAGTTGGCTAATAACCCTAGAAGCCTTGTCGGCTCAAGAAGATAATTTATATTAGGCTATTAGCCTCCAAGAGAAGAAGTCGGCCAGAAATAATAATAATATACTGAACAGACACATATCCAGAAGGAGAAGTCGGCCCCAACAAAACTGGCAGGACTACTATAAATACAGGGCACCAGTTCTCATTTTTATCAATCTCAAAATTGTAGTTTCCCAGTTGGTATGCACTGCAGTTCCAATTTGGTGCGCACATGTGGAGGGGGGTTGCAGATGCAACTGTAGCAGCAACAAGTTTTTAATATTGGGTTGAATATCTCTTGGCTAGGGTTTGGACTATTTGATCAGCTCTTTGTGATGAGCTATCCTTAGGGAATGATGCACTAACCTTTGTTTGGCTATCTAGCCTAGGGTTTGCTTCCAAAGGAATTCTCAGTCAAGGTTAAGGTGCTTGGAGGGAGGCTTTGGCCTATGGTTGGGTGACAAAGGTATCGTCAATGGTAAAACGAGCACACCATATTCTATATTCTAACAGGTTATGGGCCCACACCCCTTTAGTTAGACTAAAATGCTGGAAGGAAACATAGCCGCTAGATATTAAGCTCATTGAGGAATTGCTGCTAGGGTTACTAGCAGGAGAAGCTTCCAAAAGCACTGCAACTAGGGCTACTAGCAGAAGCAGTTGAAAAAATCCTAAACCTCTTGTTGAGGCACCTTAAGTGACGATATTGACCTAATCTCCAGATAGATCAATGCGCCCTAGCCCAACGCATCTCCTGGTACTCTCAGAAGGAAAAAATGTGAAGTTTGGATTTTTGGTCAAATCTAGGGTTTGACCAAGTCAAGCAAGCCATGATGAACTCTATGAAGTATGAGAACAAGCTAGATGGAGCCTCTAACTTCATATCATGGAAGACAAGGATTGAACTCATCCTTGCTAAGAATAAAGTGCTGGATATTGTGAAAGGAAAGATCGTGAAGCCAGAGTTTAAAGAAGGAGAAGAGAAGGAACCGCAGAACGTTGCAGCTATGGAGAAGTTCAAAGATGTTGACATCAATGCCAT
>JASDQU010215092.1:8259-18337 GCA_032191745.1 Picea mariana
AGCAAATTCAAAGAGAATATCAAATTATTTATTACATACAACATTTGTTAGTAGTGAATTATTTATTACAAACACATCAATAAGTAAATTCAAAGAAAATATCAAATTATTTATTACAAATAACATTTGTTAGTAAGTAATTATTTATTACAAACTCATCAATAAGTAAATCAAAGTATATGATTAATTATTACAAACACTTTTATTCTTAAGTGAATTATTTATTATAAACACATTAGTTAGTAAGTGAATTATTTATTACAAATACATTTTTTAATAAGTGAATTATTTATTACACTTCAAAAACAAATATGTAAATTCAAATAGAAAATATCAAATTATTTATTACAAACAACATTTGTTATTAATATAAACAAATCAATAAGTAAATTCAAAGAATATCAAATTRTTTGTTACAAACACATTTGTTAGTAAGTGAATTATTTATTACACTTAAAAAACAACTAAGCAAATTCAAAGATAATATCAAACTATTTATTACAAGCACAATTTGTTACTAAATGAATTATTTATTACAAACACATCAATAAGTTAATTTAAAAAGTATCAAATTATTTATTACAAACAACATTAGTTAGTAATTGAATCATTTATTACAAACACATCAAAAACAACTAAGTAAATTGAAAGAGAATACCAAATTATTTATTACAAATAGCATTTTGTTAATAAGTTATTTATTTATTACAAGCACATCAATAATGTTCACAAGCGATTTATTTATTACAAACACATCAATAAGTAAATCATATAGAGTATGGGATTATTTCTTATAATATATTTGTTAGTAAGTGAATTATTTATTACACTTAAATAACAATTTAGCAAATTCAAAGATAATATCAAACTATTTATTACAAACACACTTTGTTAGTAAATGAATTATTTATTACAAAACACATATATAAACGAGATATTTGTGAGTAAAAATACTCTATGTATTGGAGGAACCACCTTGCGTAGTACCTGGTGCTTCTCTGCATTTTGGCATGAGATTTCACCTACGTTCCTTCTCCTCAATGGAGGTGGTGCCAAAGATTTATCCCCCCTGCATTTTAAGGACCTTGTGGATTGTATTTCCTTCTCCCTAGTGTCGAGTTCGCCAGAGAATTACCTCTGTTGTGTTTTTAAAAAAAAAAAAAATGTTTTAGTGAAACTCACATACTTCAATATGAATATGGAGGGAGAGATTTCTCTTGTTGGTGGTTACCCTTGTTGTTTTGGTCGATGGTTCTCTGCTCCTCCCAACAGACTTAAGTTCACCTTTATGTTTAATTTTTCCTTGCAAGATCAAATTGAATTAGTTATTTCTGTGATTTAGATGGTTATTAATTAGTGTTATTTGTGTAATGGAAAAGAAGTTAAACAATCTCAAATCAACATTAACTTACATCACAAAAATTAAATCAATGGATTGTGTGTAGTTGTAATTTAAAAGATCTTCAAAGGATCTTCAACCCTATCTTGTAATTAATTAATTAATAATTTATATGTATTCATAATTAATTAGACATATATAAAAGCTTCATCTTTTTACCAGTTATAATATCCAATTATTTCTAGGGTTGAATGGATTCTCTATTGACCAATGCTAACCCTTTCATTTTCATAATTGTCATAAATGGAGAAAAGATTATTTAGTAGGGGCCTTCTTAATTATGATTTCATATTGTGCAATAAAAATTCACATTGATACTTATTGCACCATGGTATAAAAGCAATGTATGGATGGTATTGTGGGTATTTACTTTTCGCACCACCAAAAATGTTTGGGGATAAATGAATACGCGATTATATTACCTTGCGCCATGGACTATGATGTTATTGAATAATTAGATTGTTTGCATGCCATGAATAATGTTGATGCATGTTTAATTAAGTGATTAACATTATGAGCGAAATAAATGATTTTGATTTGTGTTTAATTCAGTGATTAGATCACGAACACATCTTGAAATTAACGAGGATTTATTATTGAATTATGTAATTGATTAATCGTGTGGCTGGGTATAAATTAGATGTTTGTTGGCACCATGAAAATAAAATATTGATCATGTGAAGGTTGAATGTTTTAAACTTTGTTATCTTACATTGTTACGTATATGAATTGTGATTGTTGGAATTTAGTTACTCTTGCATTGTTAAATAAGTTGATATATGATTAATCAAGTGAATGGTTGCTTGTACGCCCAAAAGTTAATGTTGATATAACTAGTCTTAAATGAAGTTTATTATGGAATGCTTCATTGATGTCTAATTGCATCCCTTAATTGATGCCTGCTTGTAATAGAAACTTATTGCACCTGAATAACTAATCATAAAGATGTTTGATTGATGTAGAAATTTAGGTTTCTCATGCACCATGATTCATGATATTTTATGTTGATTGTCAATCTAGTTGATGTTGGACATGATGTAATGTATGGTGATAGATATTGAACGTTTTGCACAAATGGAAATTAATGAAAGTAACACTTTCTCTAGATAATAAATTTTGCGCACATTAAACTATAATGTATTAAATGAATTGGTGGACCTTAGACTTATTGCGCTAATAGTATGTGATGAAGTGATCAAGGGATTATGTTCTAGATGATAATTTTTCGCACACATTAAAAATGATGTATTGAATGATTTTTGTAGTTTCCTTACACCATTGATTTACTATGACTTAATAATAAAATTTCTTGTCAATTTAGTTGATGTTGGACTTGATGTAATGTATGTTGATAGATATTCAACTTTTTGCACAAATGGAAATTAATGAAAGTAACACTTTCTCTAAATAATAGATTTTGCGCGCAATAAATTATAATATATTAAATAAATTAGCGGACCTTCGACTTCTTGCGCTAGTAGTATGTGATGAAGTGATGAAGGGATTATGTTCTAGATGATAATTTTTCGCACACATAAAAAATGATGTATTGAATGATTTTTTAGTTTTCTTATGCCATTGATTTACTACGACTTAATAATAAAATTTCTTGTGTGCCTTTATCTAAGTGGGCAACGATTACTTCTTCTTTATTCTCTTGCAACTTAGATAATTTTTTTCACACATAAAAAATGATGTATTGAATGATTTTTGTAGTTTCCTTACACCATTGATTTACTACGACTTAATAATAAAATTTCTTGTGCACCTTCATTTAAGTGGGCAACGATTACTTCTTCTTTATTCTCTTGCACCCTGATTTTAATGTTAATTAATCTTGCACGCCTTTATTTAAGTGGGCAACAATTACTTCTTCTTTATTCTCTTGCACCTTAGATAATTTTTCGCACACAAAAAATGATGTAGTGAATGATTTTTGTAGTTTCCTTACGCCATTGATTTGCTACGACTTAATAATAAAATTTCTTGTGCACCTTCATTTAAGTGGGCAATGATTACTTCTTCTTTATTCTCTTGCACCTTGATTTTAATGTTAATTAATCTTGCATCTTGAATGATTGATTTATGACTTATTAAATGACTAGTACTCCTAAGCTATTGCTTAAGTTGACATGAGAATGTTCAAGAATTATTACTCTCACGAGCAACACATATTTAATGTTGTATGATAATGGATAACCTTGAAACATGTTTAATTGTGGATTTAGAATTGAAGGATTGATGGTCCTTATGAGATGCGTTGAAAGTTTAAGATTGTATTATATCACGTCATTATTAATGGTAGAATGCAAAATTGTTGGGCTACTGTAATTAATATGTCAATACATTGATGTGCATGTCATGATTCATGGTGAGGATATGTCAGCGATGTGTTGTATTGGATTATTAATGCTTATTCATTATTTCATTAATTTATGTGATTTATGTGTCGACGATGTTGACTATTTATCCTGATGTTTAAATTTTCCCAACATAGCTTTAAGGAAAAAAAAAATGATCTATTATACATGTTTAGTTGTTGTAACAATATTGTTAGAAAATACATCAATAAGTAGATTCAAAGAGTATCGAATTATTTATTACAAACATATTTGTTAATAAGTTTATTATTTATTATACTTCAAAAAATTCATTTTTTTACACATGCAACATTTGTTAGTAACTCAATTATTTATTACAATTCAAAAATTGCAAATATCAAATTATTTATTACATACTAACATAATATAAATTATAATATAATTCAAACTACTATGTAAGTGAATTATTTATTTCAAACATATTTATTAATATTTGAATTATTTAGTACACTTCAAAAACTACTTTTTTTTTGTTTGTTAATTTGTGCGAGACCTGTTGGCTATGCGATTAACCTGTGGCTTGAGAAACCGCGACTCAAAGGCATCTAAGCTGTCAAAATCACCCGGGGATCGCACCCGGCCTGAGCCACACCAACCCTTAACATGGTTGGATTTTTTGTCCCCGCAGGTTTCAAACCGGTGACTTTAACATCACAGAGTGGCTTAACAACACACTCCGTCACCCACTGTCCTACACCTCGGGGACACTTCAAAAAACAACTACGTAAATTCAAATAGAATATCAAATTATTTATTACAAACAAATCAAAAAGTAAATTGAAAGAATATCTACTTATTTATTACAATCACATTTGTTAGTAAACTAATTATTTATTACACTTCAAAAACAACTCAATAAATTCAAAGATAATATCAAACTATTTATTACATACAACATTTGTTAGTAAGTGAATTATTTATTACAACCACAATAAGTAAACTCAAAAAGTTTATGATTATTTACTCGTCAATAAGTAACTCCAAAAGTAAGTGAATTATTTATTGCACTTAAAAAACAACTTAGAAAATTCAAAGATAATATCAAACTATTTATTACAAAAACACTTTGTTAGTAAATGAATTATTTATTACAAACACATCAAAAGCAAATTTAAAAAGACTATAAAATTATTTATTACAAACACATACAAAATAAATTTAAAAAGAATATAAAATTATTTATTACAAACAACATTAGTTAGTAAGTGAATTATTTATCACAAACACATCAATAAGTAAACTCAAAGACCCAGATTATTTATTAGAATATCAAATTATTTATTACAAACAATATTTTGTTAACAAGTTATTTATTTATTACAAGCACATCAATAATGTTAATAAATAATGTTAATAAGTGATTTATTTATTACAAGCACATCAATAAGTAAATCATAGAGCATGGAATTATTTCTTATAAATACATTTGTTAGAAAATGAATTATTTATTACACTTGAAAAACAACCAAGTAAACTCAAAGAAAATATAGAATTATTTATTTATTACAAAGTATCAAATTATTTATTACAAACAAAACATATTAAACTAGTTTTAAATTATTATATTTTTTACCAAATTATTTATTACAAACAAAAAAAAATTAAACTAGTTTTAAATTAATATATATTTTAGAAAAAAGTGAAAATATAAATCATAGTCAAATCCAATTATATTTTTAAAAAACAACCAAATAATTTCAAAGAAAATATCAAATTATTTATTTATTACAAAAGTATCAAGTATCAAATTATTATTTATTACAAAATATATTTATTTATTACAAAAGTATCAAATTATTTATTACAACAAACACATATTAGCAAGTTATTTATTACAAAAGTATCAAATTATTTATTACAAACAAATTTAACAAATTATTTATTACAAACAAAACAAATTAAACTAGTTTTAAATTATTATATATTTTTTTAAAAGTGAGAAAATATATATCATTATCAAATCTAATTATATTTTTAAGAGTATCACATAAATAATTTTTAAATTTATCATTCCATTATCAAATATTTAAAAAACTTCTTCCCAAACATATACAACCAATTTTAAAATTCTGATCAAAACTCTTTCCAAAACATAAATAAAATTATCTCATTCTCAAATTATTACAAAATTATTAGACACAAATAACTTGAATTTTAAAAACAACACATTTCATATCTTATTTCTATTGTATTTTTAAGATTACTTCATATAAACAAATTTTTAAATTATCATCTCATTTTATCACATCATTCTCCCATTCTAAAATTATTTAAAAATTTCTACCAAATAAATAACAACTTTCAAAACTCTTAACCCATCATCATATCATTAGTAAAAAATCCTTTCATTCTCAAATTATTAAAAAAATAAAAATTAAACATAAATACATCATCAATTATTCCAATTTCAAATTATTAAAAAACATAACTGATAAAAAAGCATTAAAAGTTCTAAACCATTCTGATATTTTCAAATTATTAAAACAATTCTTTCAAACATAAATATCAAATTATTTATTATTACAATTCTAAATATCAATTTTAAAATTCTCATCAAAACTCTTTCCAAAACATAAATAAAATTATCTTAAAAATACAATAAAAAATAATCTTAAAAATACAATAAAAATAAGATATAAAATGTTGTTTTTAAAATTCAAGTTATTTGTATCTAATAATTTTGTAATAATTTGAGAATGAATAAACAAAATTTTAAATTTTCATCTCAATTTATCAAATCATTCTCCCATTCTCAAATTATTAAAACATTTTTACCAAACAAATAATAACTTTCAAAATTCTTAACCCATCATCATATCATTAGTAAAAAATCCTTTCATTCTCAATTTATTAAAAAAAAAATTGAACATAAATACATCATCACTTATTCCAATTTCAAATTATTAAAAAGCATAACTGATAAAAAAAAATTATAAGTTTTAAACCATTCTGCTATTTTCAAATTATTAAAACAATTCTTTCAAACATAAATACATTTCTCAATTATTCCATTTTCAAATTATTAAAAAACATAATTGATAAAATTCTTTAAAAAGTACTTTCAAACATAAATAAATATTCAATTATTTCATTTTCAAATTATTAAAAAAAAAATAACTTTTAAAATTCTTAATACAAATTATTCTCTCTCAAATTATTAGAAAAAACTTCCAAATATAAACAAATTTTAAATTAAAAATAAATTATTAAAAAAGTCTTCCAAATATAATTAACTTTTAAGTTGTACCTCGATATTGCTGATCAAGAAATATATCTTCAATGGATTTCATCCTCTGTTGTTTTCCTGTACAATAAATATATATTGACAATGAAGCACAGAACATATCTTGACAATGGAGCTCAAAATGTATCTTCTGCCTTTTTCCTGTTACAAAAAGTATAAAGTTAAATTGTTAATTTAAAATCTGAAAAACCTTAAAACTAAAAAAACTGTAAATAACACAATACAGTTCTATCTACACCTAAAACCCTAAAACTAAATTGTACCCTTCTCTCTATCTACACTGCCATGCATATATATCTGTGGCTTGAGTGATTTAGCATTATTGTCTTCATCCAACATATCAGAATATTAAAACGAAGGTACAGAAACCCTAAAACAAAAATATTAAAATATGAAACCCTAAAACTAAGAAAACATGATACCTGCCTTTCTCTCTAGCATTCGGCCAGTGACTTGGCATTCTTCTCTCCATCCGTAAACCCAAAGACATAAGACACGTAAGACAATGTCCGATCACTTTATTTATTGAAATTAGCACTACGAACACTATTGCCTAGCTATGAACTTGGAGAACTACGAACACTACTACCTAGGAGAACTATATTATTGAAATTAGTGCTACGAACACTATTTATTGAAATTAGCGCTATGAACACTACTGCCTAGGAGAACTATATTTAGGTGGAGGAGAGTGCTTTGTATTCAGAATTGTAGTTCGAGCAGAAGATCCTGAACTTGGTCCAAGCTTAGGCACAATGACTGCTAGTAGAATAACCATTAAAAGCATCACCATCAAAATAACTAGGAGGATCCAAAACAAAGGAAAAAGGATACAACAAAATAATCAATAGAGTAATCAATAGAAATGGAATCTATAGCCCAAGGAAAATAACCTACAACCTAATATGATTTGGAGATGGAATCAGATAAGGAGGATAATACCAACTCTAAGGAGGAAGAACCAGAACCAACCAAAGACATCAAAATGAAAGGCAGCGGATCCAACTAAGGGATCATTGATGTATCGATTTAAACAAATATTAAAGAATCTAAAGTCCAAACTCAAAAAATGAAACAAAGAAGTGTTTGGAAACATCTTTCATGGTGACATAAAAAAGGAACTCAAATAATTTTATCATTGGCTCTACTCTGAAACAACTATAGAAAAATAGGAAGCTATAAGATCCACCCTAAAACACGTCCCCTAGATGGTGATCCCATATTAGAATATTATCTTGATGAGAAGAGTTACTCTGGAAGAAGTTGAAATAATAGTAATGGACATGGCATCAAGGAAATCTCTAGGTCTAGATGGTTTTACAACATATTTCTTCCAAAATTGTTAGTTAGTGTTGGACACATATGCTTGGAAGGTAGTTGAGGACTCTAGAGAAACACAAGGAATTTTATAGACCTTCAACCCCGTCTTCCTTACACTCATTCCAAAAGAAGAGAGAGCTAATGCCCCAGGCACATTCAAACCAATCTCTCTATGTAATTTGACCTACAAAATCATCTCTAAAGTCGTTACAAACTAACTAAATCCTATCATGTATTATATCACTTCTCAGGAACAAGGAGGATACAATGAAGGGTGAAAAATTATGGATGTGATCATTATAGTACATGAGGTTATTCACTCCTTAAAATTGACTAAAAATCTAGACATGTAAATTAAGCTTGATATGTGTAAAGCCTTTGATCATATTAATTGGTATTTTTGTGTTCAAATGTTATCTACCATTGGATTCTATCAAACCTGGATATTCTAGCTTAGACAATATGTCTCCTCATATTTCTTCTCTATCCTAGTCAATGGCTCTCCCTCTTCCACCTTCAACCCTTCTCGAGGCATTAGAAAAGCTAATTCTCTATAGCCTTTATTATTCATGTCAATCGTTGAAAGATTGAGAAGAAGTTTATGTCAAGCAAATACTAGTGGAAATTTGAAAGTCCTTCTTATCCATGGTGAGTTATATCCCCTCTCCCATTTGCAATTCAAAAATGACACACTTGTGGCCAATGTTTTCAATTGGTTATATTAATCAATTTTGTTGATTGATTTACAAAAAATAGTATTCATTGTGTTAAAGTGTGCATTGGATGCCAATGGATAACATCATAGGTAGATGATAGGTTGACCTCCTTTTTTTAGAGTAAGAGAGGGATGAGACAAGGCCTCCCTTTGTCTCCACTCTTATACATTCTCATGAATCCCTCTTTGAGAAAAAGGTTGGAGCAAGAGAGAATTGTTGGAAACTTGAAGGGTATATGGATTGTCCAGGGAGACAAATAATCGAGCCACTCTTAGTTTGATGATGACATGTTTCTTATGGGGGGTGCCTTTGTCACCATAACTTACCAATTTAATCAGGTATTAAATAATTGCATGGACAAGATTCAAATCATATCAGGTCTTAAACCATTAATTATAGAACCTTGGATGAGGTTCAAAAGGATGAGATTTAATTCATGATTTGGGGTTCAAATCATTTTTCGGAGGGGGTCCCTTGTCTCACAAACAAGGGGGTATCATACACCAATTTGGTGTTTGGCTTGGTCATGAACTTAAAATTAGATGATCATCATCATCATATTATATCATAAAATAATTAATAAATATTATATAGTTGGCCTAATGATTAATAACATGTGTATACTCTTTGGAGGTCATAGGTTCAAATGCAGAGGGGGGTAGGGTATGCATACCTTCATGGATCTATGTCACAAACACTATTTAGATCTATGTCACAAGTGTACCTTTTGTCCTTGAAGATGCTTCTCATATTCAACACCTTAATGTTTCTCTTAGTTTCGATAATTGTTTAATATTCTCTACTGAATGAGGCCAACTAAGTGAAGGTGGAGTCTCATCCCCCCCCCTCCCCTCACGTCACTCTCAATTCCACAAAACCCGACAAAATCTATGTACTAGAAAATAAATGAATGTGTGTTTTGTCATAATTAAGAAATGTCTCCTACAAGATATACTGACATACTAGAAAATGACATAATTAAAATTGAACACTAATTTATATAATATATCAATACAAT